>JAVCKV010132650.1:0-19086 GCA_032274145.1 Herpochondria borealis | reverse complement strand
ATTTTATGTCTATATGTCAATGAACTTTTTCCTTTTTACTGGGTTTGAACCGCAAAAGCCGTGTCTAGATTCGAGGAATTTGAAAAAAAATCCTTACGTCAATGACATTGCCCTTTAGGGTTAGGGCGCGTGATAGCCTTTTACCATCTGTATCAATGATATTGTCTTAGATGGGAGACACGACTTTTTAATATGATAGCCCAGCATGACTTTTTAGGATACAGCACTTGGGAGTCAGAGGTGCACGTAGGCAAAATCCTACATTTGAAAACCCCTAGGCGACTTCCCATATTTTTCATTAAACAATCTTGAAAAATAACTAGCATCTTTAAATCCAACTTCATAAGCGACTTCAGAAATATTCAATTCAGAATGTTGCAAAAGGAACTTTGCTTTTCGAAGTCTGATATTTCTAATATAGATGGAAGTTGATAAATCAGTTTTCGCTTTTATCTTATTATGTAATTGCGAACGACTGATACCGATGGCTTTGCAAAGTTCTAGTATTCCAAAATTTTCATCACTGATATTGGCTTCAATAATGTTTTGAACTTTTTGGATAAAAGTTTTCCTAACCGCTAATTGTGGTTTTCTTTTTTCAGGATTCAGCTGTCTGATGATGCAGACGTGTTGAGGATATAATTGTAGGGTTTTCATAAGGATATGGTTTTTGTATTTATGCATAAATATAAGAAAATAATCACTGATTGAAATTTCAATCAGTGATTTCTATTTCCAAATAAAAACTATTCAACTACAATTAATTTTTTCGTAATCGTTTTTTGATTCATATGTAACACGACTACATAGATGCCAGCTGGCAAACGTTCTACATCTAACTCTTCAATGTATTCTCCTTGTTCCATCCATTGGTTATCGGCAAGGAGTTTAATCATTGTACCAGTATTGTTATAAACCGCTAAAGTGTTATTGCTACTTTCAGAAATAGTAAAAACAATGTTAGCTAAACGATTAGTAGGATTTGGATATAGCGATAGGGAAGGAGTTAACGTTTCTTTTTTAACGGCTTCTAATTCTTCTTCCAAATCATCCGATGTAGTTTCTTTTTCACTTAAATCTTTTTTCACTTCATTATCTTCTTCGACTACGAATGCTATATTACAAGCAACAATCTCTGCTGTGAAATCTGAACCAGCTTCAGCTACAAATCCAGGTTCCAATTTGATGTCCATACCTGCTTGGTAGATAACTACTTTTGGACTTTCGATGGTACTTTCAGAAGTGATGGTATTGATTGCACTGTAGGTTCCTGATTCCAAAGAAGCGTCATCAAAGACTAAATCATTTTCTGTACAATCGTATATTGAACCACAACCCGAAGGGGCATCAGCAGTTACTTGGAAACTACAGTTACCAGTCATATCAGTGATTGTAAAATTCACTGTTTCAGATAGATTAGCAATAGAACAGGTTTGACCATATAGATAAGGGCCATCTGTTATATCCCCAGATAAAGAATAGGATGCACCAATATTAGTGCCTGTGACATTTAACTGAATGCTAAATTCATCATTGACACAATCTCCAATCACTAAACCTGAATTTGTAATTTCACAATCACATCCATCAGGTATACCATCCAAATCTGCATCAAGACGGTCATCAAAACCTGGACAGATATCACATTCATCACCTGCACCATCATTATCTGAATCTAACAAATTAAGCGGAGCTCCGAAGACCCAATTGGAAACAGTTCCTGTCTTAGCAGAATTGGTTAATGTTCCGTTATTCATATTTGAAGAATGGTCAGTTATGTTGGAAGAGACAGCTGTATTATTAGCATTGGGAATACCTTCATTGAATTTGTAGTAAGCCACTAAATTTGATTGGCTACCAGACAATTCTTGTAATAAATTTCCTCTCAACTCTTGTTCCGTTCGAACAGTATTCCAAAGCCTGACTTCATCAACCTTTCCATTAAAATGTCTTCCAGGAAATGCAGGTGAATCTCCGATTAATAAACTTTCAGGTGAATTCCCAAATTGTCCCTCAGTGATAGCTGTTGATCCAGCTTCCACACCATCAATGTAGATTGTTAAAGTAAAGCCATTCAGAACACCAACTACATGATGCCATGTATTTAATGACAAAGCGTTCTGACTACTTAAGGCTTCTGGCCATTCATTCATACTTCCAGCACCTGTACCTGAACCTACTACAAAAGAAAGTTGTCCATTATTACCACACCTTAATACATAACCACTAGAAATACTATTGACATTTCCATCTTTCCCTACAATAGTTCCTTCATAAATATTAGCCTTCCAACTACTGGCATTTATCCAAGCTTCAACTGTAAAATCTCCTGTGAAATTCAAATTAGAATTATGTGGAACAGAAACATAGTCATTTGTTCCATCTAAATGTAAACTTGCATTAGCACTGTTAGGACAATTGTCAAAACCATCTACAATACCATCCATATCAGTATCTGTACCCGTAATAGTTTGTATTTCGTAAGCACCCAAATCCACAAACATCAAAGCAGCATTAGGTGATGCGATTCGAGGATTATCATCTAAGTCGGTAGTGATACCTGAGAGTCCAGTTGCATTATTATTTCCTACGTCTATGGCTGGAGAAAAATTTTCTAAACGAAAATCATTATTTGCAATATCTACGAATAGAGGATCAATATTGAAAAGCGTATTCATACAAGTAACACCTGTAGGGCAACTACTTTCTTGAATTAATGAACTGTTGATATTGATTGTTCCATTACTTCCAAAGGTCGAACTATTGTTCCAACCGATACAGTTTTCAAACTCAAGAGCAATCTGTCCACTATCCCAATAATGAATACCGATGACTCCTCCATTGCCTGCATTATTTCCAACGAAGGTACAGTTGGTGAATCGAGCAGTACCCGTATTGGAATCATCATACCCAAATGCTCCTCCAAAATAGGTAGTAGTATTGTTGTAAAATAAACTATTGATAAATAGGGGAGCGGTTTCTCCTCCATCTCCAAAAGAATAAACTGCACCTCCATTATTTGTTGAAGTATTGTTATGGAAAATGCTATTGGTAATGATGGGGCTGCTTATTCCACCGTTACCATAATTATACATGGCTCCTCCTGAATCAGCAGTATTGTTATGGAAAGTACAATTAGTAATGATGGGACTACTTTCTCCATTTTGACCATTGTTATATATCGAACCTCCATTGCCTGTAGTAGTATTGTTAGAAAAAATACAATTTAAAATGCTAGGAGAACTTTGTTTGCCAGCTTCATTCCCTTTATTGTAAATTCCACCGCCTCTATTGTTTTCGTTGCTTCCATCAGCAGTACCTTTTTCAATAAAGAATCCATCCAATTGAGTAGCAGTAGTGATACTTCCAATAGCAGTTGTACCATTCATGAAAACAACATGGTAAGCATTATCAGAGTTATTGTTTGGGGTTCCAATGTCACCACTTAAGATGGTAATATTAGCTGTCCAATCTCTTTCTGAAAGTATCGTTTCAGTTCCGTCAAATCCACCATAGATTTGAATGTCTTTATTGATGTAAAATGTTTTTTCTCTAACATTATTTCCTCCTGAATTATCTGCATCAAACTCTTGTGTCGGTATGTAAGTACCTGCTGCCACCCAAATCTCTCCGCCACAAACGCAAGCTAAATCTATTCCATCTTGAAGATTTGAAAAAGCAGTTGTCCAAGAAATTCCATCACCTCCTGAGGAAGCAGCAGCATTGACATAGATAATATTTCCGCTAGAGGAGCATTGGTTTTCATAAGCCCCCATATCTACTATAGTTTCAATAATTCTATTGTTACCATCTAAGTCGGTAGTGATACCTGATAGACCTGCTGCTGCATTGTTGCCCATATTTTTTGCAGGTGAGTTGGTCTGCAATCGTAAGTTTTCATTTTGAGCATCCACAAAAAGAGGATCAGCATCTGAATTATTTGAGCCAGTAATATGGGGAGGAAGAGTAACGATTCCATCAATCGTTTCATCATCAATAATAGAATAATTTAGAGTCGTACCATTATCGCTGTGTTCTCCTATTTCATCTAAAAAAGAACCATTATTCCAAAAGATACAGTTGGTAATAACAGCGTTGGTTGTATTTTGATGACTTATTGCGGCTCCTTTTGAATTCCCCCCAGCGAAACCAGCATTATTATAAGAAAAGGAACAATTAGTGTACTTAGGACTAATCGATTGAGAGTTACCAGCATAGTTACCTATTGCACCACCACTATAGTAAGCTGTATTCTTAGTAAAAGAACAATTAGTAAAATTAGGCATTCCATTACCGTGATTCATTACTGCACCACCGCTACCACCATTATTACCTATATAAGATTTATTATTAGAAAAAGAACAATTAGTAAAGCTTGGACTAATTTCTCCTAACTGACCACTGAAATTGTAAACCGCACCACCACCGAGAGAAGTATTATTAGAAAAAGAACAATTTAATATACTAGGTGAACTCTCTTTACCGCTCCCATCTGCATAATTATAAATTGCACCACCTTTACTAAAGTAAGTGTTAAACCCACCATTGGCATTTCCATTTTCTATTGTAAATCCATCTATGGTACAGGCATTAGAAATAATTCCATTAGCTGTTGTTCCATTCATAAAAACAATATGGTAAGCATTATCAGAGTTATCGGTTAGGGTTCCAATGTCGCCACTTAAAATTGTAACATTAGTTGTCCAATCTCTTTCAGACAGTAGCGTTTCTGTTCCATCAAAACCTCCATAAATTTTTAGGTCTTTACTAATGTAAAAAGTTTTTTTCCTCGGATTATAATCTCCAGGATTATCTTTATCATATTCTCTGATTGGAAAATAAGTACCTGCTGCTACCCAAATTTCTCCGCCACAAATGTAAGCTACATCAATTCCATCTTGGAGGTCTGAAAAAGCAGTTGCCCAAGAAATTCCATCACCTCCTGAGGAAGCAGCAGCATTTACATAGATAATATTTCCATTAGAGGAGCATCGATTTTCATAAGCTCCCTTATCGACAATAGTTTCAATAATTCTATTATTACCATCTAAGTCTGTAGTGATACCTGATAGACCTATTGCTGTATTGTTACCCGTATTTTTTGCAGGTGAGTTGATTTGCAACCGTAAGTCATTGTTAACTGCATCGACAAAAAGAGGGTCAGCATCCGAGTTGTTAGCACCCGTAATATTAGTAGGTAAAGTGACTGTTCCGTCAATCGTACCATCATCAAAAATAGAATGATTTACGGTAGTCGCATTATTGCTACCATTTTCAAATATAACATCTGTTACTGTAGCAGAATTATTCCAAAAAATACAATTATCAATAATAACGTTGGAAGTAAAATCATTCATAATTGCATCACCACTATCAGTAGCAACATTTCCCGAAAAGGAACAATTAGTAATGTTAGGACTACTCACACCACTACCATTGCCTGTGTTATTATATATCGCACCACCAAATTCAGCAGTATTATTAGAAAAGGAACAATTAGTAATGTTAGGGCTACTCGTTCCTGTAAAAGCGTTGTTGTATATCGCACCTCCCTTGGATGTAGAAGCATTGTTGTGGAAAGAACAGTTCGTAATATTAGGACTACTTACTCCGTTATCAAAACCATTATTATATATCGCACCACCCCAGTTCAAAACTGTATTATTAGAAAAAGAACAATTCAAAATACTAGGCGAACTCTCTTTTCCATTAGGTCCATGATTGAAAATTCCACTACCGCTGTAGTGTGGGAAGGTAGCATCATGGGCATTCCCTTTTTCAATATTAAATCCATCTACGATACAGGTAGTAGAAATGATTCCATTAGATGTAGTTCCATCAATGAACATGACATGATAAGCATTCATGGTATTATCATTTGGAGTATGGTCAATATCTCCGCTTAGTGTGGTGATATTAATTGTCCAGTCTCTTTCAGATAGCATCGTTTCGCTACCAGTAAATCCGCCATAGATTTGAATGTTTTTGTTGATGTAAAATGTTTTTTCACGCACCTCATAACCACCAGAAGCATCTGCATCAAATGCTTTAGTCGGCAAATAAGTACCAGCTGCAACCCAAATCTCTCCCCCACAAATGGAAGCTAAATCAATTGCATCTTGGAGGTCTGAATAAGCAGTTGCCCAAGATAATCCATCGCCTCCTGAGATAGCCGTATTTACATATATGATATTAATACTTCCACTTGAAGGACATTGATATTCATAAGCTCCCATATCAACTGTTCCTTCCACAATTCTAACACGATTATCTAAGTCGGTGTTGATACCCGAAAGACCTGTAGCACCATTGTTACCCATATTCTGTGCAGGTGAACTAGGCTGCAAACGTAAATTATTATTAGGAGCATCTACAAAAAGTGGATCGGCATCCGAGTTGGTAGATGGTCCATTGATATTAGGAGGTAACGTAACTGTTCCATCAATTGTACCATCATCAAGAATAGAATTTTTTAGTGTAATACTTACATTACCATTATTATTAGTAGTATGGTCGATTTCATTTTCTCCATTAGTAGAGGAATTATTCCAAAAGATACAGTTGTCTATAGTAATGCCAGTGGTCGCTTGATTGAATATAGCACCACCTCCACCAGTAGTAGTATTGTTAGAAAAAGAACAATTAGTTATTTGGGTACTACAAAATCCTAGATAACCACTATTAAATATAGCACCACCTTTGAACGTAGAAATATTGTTAGAAAAAGAACAACTAGTAATATTGGGATTGCTTATTCCAGAGAGACCATAATTATATATAGCACCACCTTGATATGCAGTATTGTTAGAAAAAGAACAATTAGTAATATGAGGATTATTCTCTCCATTATTACTACCATTATTAAATATCGCGCCGCCTAGAGATGAAGCCGTATTATTGGAAAAAGAACAATTTAAAATACTAGGCGAACTCTCTTGACCCTCTCCATAATTATATATTGCACCACCGCTTTTATTGCCTGGCAAATTTCCATTTCCATTTCCTTTTTCAAAATAAAACCCATCAATAATACAGGCATTAGAAATGATTCCACTAGACGTAGCTCCACTAGGAGTCGTTCCATCAATGAACATGACATGATAAGCATTACTGGTATTATCATTTGGTGTATTGTCAATATCTCCACTTAGTATCGTAGGATTAGTTGTCCAGTTTCTTTGGTCAAGCATGGTTTCTCCACCAGCAAATCCACCATAGATTTTAACATTTTTTGAAATATAAAATGTTTTTTCTCTTACATCACTACCTCCAGTCCCATCACTATCAAATTCTAAAGTCGGTAAGTAGGAACCTGCCGCCACCCAAATCTCTCCATAACAAGAGGAAGCTAAATCAATTGCATCTTGAAGGTCTGAAAAAGCAGTAGTCCAAGATGTTCCATCACCACCTGATATAGTAGCATCTACATAAATAATATTTGGACAAGAACTTTCATAAGAACCCATATCTACTGTTCCGTCTATAATTCTATTATTGTCATCTAAATCGGTGGTGATACCTGATAGCCCCGTGGCACTATTGTTACCAACATTCTTTGCAGGTGAGCCGGCTTGCAATCGTAAATTGTTATTGGCCACATTTATAAAAAGCGGGTCAACATCCAAATTATTAGTACCAGTGATAAAACTTGGTAACAATACTATTCCATCTATTGTACCATCATCAATAATAGAATAATTGAGTGTTGTATTATTAGTGTTAGGAGTATTGTTACTACTAATATAACCATCTCCTATTTCATCTGCTCCATTTGTAGAAGAGTTGTCCCAAAAGATACAATTTTCCATAACCATATTAGTGGTTTCAAAATTATATACTGCACCACCATCAGTAGTAGCAGTGTTGTTAGAAAAAGAGCAATTAGTAATATTAGGACTACAGACTCCACTTGGATAACCATGACTACGTATTGCACCACCTGTGCCAACAGCAGAATTATTAGAAAAAGAGCAATTAATAATATTAGGACTACTCTCTCCAATAGGACTACCATTATATACCGCACCACCTAAATATGCAGCATTGTTAGAAAAAGAACAATTAATAATGTCAGGACTACTCGTTCCTTCCTCGGCATGATTAAATATTGCACCACCTCTGTTAGCAGCAGAATTATTAGAAAAAGAACAATTTAGAATGCTAGGTGAACACTCAAAATTACTTCCACCTTGTGCATGATTAAATATTCCACCACCACCATTAAATGGTACTCCCGAAGTAGCATTTCCTTTTTCAATATTAAATCCATCTATAATACAGGCATTAGAAATAATTCCATTAGCAGTCGTTCCATCAATAAACATAACATGAAATGCATTACCGGTATTATCATTTGGTGTATTGTCGATATCTCCACTTAGTATCGTAGTATTACTTGACCAGTTCCTTTGAGCAAGCATGGTTTCCCCGCCAGCAAATCCACCGTAGATTTCAATATTTTTTGCAATGTAAAATGTTTTGTTTCTAACATTACTCACACCATAATCATTTGCATCAAATTCTACAGTTGGGAGATAAGTTCCAGCTGCTACCCAAATACTTTCCCCGACAGCAGCAGCATCTATAGCAGGTTGCAAATCAGTATAGGCATTTGCCCAAGAGGAACCATTATTATTACCTGTGGCAGCGTGATTGACATAATGGACTTGAGCATTTAGAGCAATGGAAAAAAAGCAGAGTATAAAGATAAAAGGTAGTAACGATTTCATTTTTTGAAGTTTTTGATTTGGAGAAAAAATAGGGTGTTGTTATGCACCCTATTTTTTAAAAAAATTCTGTTTGTTTTCTTTGGTTAATCTGTAGTTATGAGAGTTATACAGGACTACATCATTCTTACCTTACAAAGGTGCAGGCAAATGCCTTGAACGTCCTGTAATTAGATTTCAAAAACCTAGAAAAATCTTGCAGATGGGTAGGGGAAATAAGGAATTATATAACATGAGGTATGTTGTATAATTGCTAATGGGTTGATTATGAGTTGTTTGTGGGAGGGGTGTCGAACTCTCCCTCGGCCCCTCTCTTTCCAAGAGAGGGATGAGAGACTTGCTCTCGAACTTGTTCAAATCTTGTTCAAATCTTGTTCAAATCTCGTCATCTCTCTCTTGGAAAGAGAAGGACCGAGGGAGAGTTTGACTACTTACGAAAGTCCCTTGGCGACTTGCCAAATTCTTTTTGAAATGTTTTAGAAAAATAGTTTGGATCGCTAAAACCTATTTCATAAGCAATCTCAGAGATGGTTAAATTGCTACTTTGGAGTAGTTCTTTTCCTTTTTGTAAACGAATGGTTCGAATAAAAGCAGAAGGTGTTTGGCTGGTCAATGCTTTTAGTTTTCGATAAACTTGCATTTTACTCATGCCGATTGCATCGCCTAATTCAGGAACGCCAAATTGGTTATTCTCCAAATTTTGTTCTACGATAGTTTTTAATTTTTCTAAAAAACTATCTTCTAGCGGAAGTTTTTCAGTGGCTAGAGTGGGGGATGGGGGAGATACATCAGCGGTGAACTGTGAATATCGTTTTTGCATATTTTGACGAATAGCTACTAGTTTTTCCAAACGAATCATTAATTCATCTTTATGGAAAGGTTTTGTTAGGTAAGCATCAGCGCCATATTTCAATCCTTCTATTTTATCATTATGAGTTGCTTTGGCAGTTAGGAGAACGATAGGAATATGACTTGTGCGTTCATCTTGTTTTAAAGTTTCACAAACTTCATAACCATCCTTGATTGGCATCATCACATCGCTGATGATGATGTCAGGAATTATTTCTAATGCTTTTTCGATTCCCAATTGACCATTCTTGGCAGTATGAATTTGATATTTACTTTGTAGAATGGTTTGTATATAGGTGACGATATCTCGATTATCTTCGATGATGAGTAGGATAGGAAGGTCAGTATCAAAGATTGCTGTCTCTTCCTGTTCAATTGTATTTTCGTTTAGAGGTAAATTATTATGTTCATTAATTTTTGATGGGGGAGTATTGTTAGATTTGGTAATAGGTAACCAAACAATGAAATCTGTTCCTTCACCTTCTTTACTTTCTACTTCAATTTTTCCATTCATCAATTCCACTAACTCTTTCGTCAAAGTCAAACCAACTCCTGTTCCACTTTCGCCTTTGGTGGCTGAATTCTTAGTTTGATAATACCGATCAAAAAGATGAGGAATAGCATCTTGAGGAATACCGATGCCCGTATCTTTTACTTTTATTTTTAGATGGGGCACTCCATTGAAATCAGATTTTTGGGAATGCAAAATAACTTTTCCTTCTTCCCCCGTGAATTTAATAGCGTTCGATATTAAATTGTAAATGATGTGTTGGATTTTTTCTTCATCATAATCCATAATAAGAGAAGACTCTTCCGAATAAAATGTCAGACGGATATTTTTATCTGTCGCCATAGAATAAAAAGACTCCGTCAAATATTGAAGATAACTCACGATGTCTCTTTGAACATTTTTTAGATTTAGATTACCTGATTCTGCTTTGGACAAATCTAATAATTGGTTGATGAGTTGTAAAAGGTTTTCGCTATTTCGTTTAATTAATCTTTTCTCTTTTTCGTTGCCTTTGATATTTTCATTCATCCCCATAATGACAGTCAGAGGGGTTCTAAACTCATGAGTGATATTGGTATAGAAATCAGTTTTTAATTGATCGAGTTCTTTAAGTCGTGCAGTTTTTTCTTCATCTTGTTTTCTCTCTAAAAGAGTTTTTTCTAATTCGAAATTTGCTTTTTGTTTTGCTTTTTGTTTTGCTTTTTGATTTTGATGTTGTCGATAAGCCAAACCTAATGAAAACGAAATTATCTCAACAATAGAACCAACTTTAGAATAAATCATCGAAAAGGCAAATGATTGATTCCACTCAATTGCAGTCAATACGATACCTAAACAAATCGCAACAATACCAACGATAATAAAATATCCTTTTTTATCTTTTGTTTGATAGAGGGAATAGATAAAAACAATATTTGAAATAATAAATAACAACATATACACGACAGTCCATGTGTCACAGACGACATAGCTAAAATTAGTTTTAAACATTAGAATTACATCTATGATTATCCAAGGGATTCCTGCCCAAAATAGATATTGGAAATATCTGTCCCACTTAGGTAATAGCGTTTTTAACTCAAGGAAATTTTTGATAAAAGCCAAGTAAGCCATCAATCCTAAGTAGATCGCTAATTTTCCAAAATACATGAACTCAGGTCGATTGGGGGTTAAAGTAGGTTCCAACCATTCCGCTAAATCACCTGAATTAAAAGAAGTATAAATGGTCAATGTGAAAAGGTAAATCGAATAATATAGATAACTTCTATCTCGATTGATAAAGAAGAAAATTAAATTATATAACAACATCATTACAATAAATCCTGTAAACAAGGCATGACTAGAACGATTGGATTTTAATTGTTGAAAGAAGGTTGCTGAATAGGTTACTTCTGCCCTGAAACTAGGAGGCGTTAAACCTCTTTCTCCTTTTCCTTTATAAAAAATATTGATGAGTTGATTAGGTGGTAAAATCAATTTGAAATAATTGCCTTCAATCACAGGAACGAAATCTTTTTCTTTATGTGAAATAAATACACCACTTTGATGAGATTTATAAGTGCCATCAGGTTGTTGTATAAAGACTTCGAAATCTGTCCAACTGCCTGAGATTTCCAAAACCCATTCTAGTTGAGTGGGCGCCTCAGGTAAACTATTTTTGAGTTGTAGTTTACCCCAATAGGTTTCGTTGTTTTTTAATTTAGCATTATGTTGCTGTTTAGTCTGGAAAGGTAAAGAGGATAATTGTTGCTCTATATTTTGAAGGGAAACTTCTACGCCATTGTCTGCAGCTATTTGAGTAAATGCATCTAGTTCATATACAGGTTGCTCTTTGTCAATAACAAAGGTCTGAGCATTTATTTTTATAGAAAAAAATAAAAGAAGAAAAAGATATAAGACTAGATTTCTCAATTACTTGGGGTTATTAAGTAGTTTATGCAATGTTTAACGTTAAACATCAGCTATGTTTGTTTTCTGGTTTATTTATTTGGTAAGAATAAATTGGGTCTATGTTAATTATATTTTCTTTGTCCAAAACTTAGAAATTAAATTATGAAAAAGACTTTAGCCAAAAGCAGTAAGCGGGGGAGCAGGTCGATTCCTGCGGAGCAATTGGAATAGACTAGAATTTTTTGGTTCGTTTTTTTTTCAATGAAAAAAATGAACAATGCCCGAATTTACTAGCATGTTCCAACAACAAAAATGCATTTGCAATCTAACAATAAAACTACATCAATAAAAAACCCGAATCTTCTATTTGAAGATTCGGGTTTTTTAGTCAACACATTTCCTTAATTATTCTTATAACTATTTGCAAGTATCTTGTTAATCTGTTTGCGATGTCGTTTAAAATGTTGGTCAAAGAAATCTAACATCCCGACTATTTTCATTTTACCAGTAGCAGGATGCTTGTACAACTCTTTATCATAAATCTCCTCTGGAAAAGATTCAAATAATAAACGAAGTTCTTGTCTTTGCTGTTTCCACATTTTAGCAGTCTCCCAAAAGTTAGAATGCTCTGGCAAATTTTCACCACTGATTCCTTCAGGAGCTTTTACTTTAACAGGAAATTTCAAATAATTCACCACTGCAAATCGATTCCATGAAGCCTTAACTCCTGCCTTTTCCAACTGAGGATTAAAACTCAATTTCTTTTTGACATAGCCCACTGATCCACCTTCCGACAATATCAAATGATGTATAATCTGCATTACAGACCATCCTCCATCAGCAGGTTTCCTATTCAACGATTGCTCCGAATAGTCTTTCAACTCTTCAAACAACTTCGTCAAATCATTATCCATTCGTTTAAGCCGGCTTTCTACTTTCACATTCATAGAGAATATTGATTGATTTTACCACAAAATATAAAAGGGATTGGTTAACTCAAAATTTTCTTTTTCTAAAGAGTAGTTTTAAATTTGGTAAATATTAGTGAGTTTCTAAAAATAGACCATTCGCAGAGTTAAAATGTACATTTGATACAATTCTCCTACTTTTTAGTCCAAAAAATAATTATTAAAAAAATCTAACCAATAATGAGAAAATTAAGCCTTTTGGCACTTATTCTAGTGCTTACCTACTCTTATTCTTTTGCACAAAAAGACAAAAAGAAATGGGATGTCAATAATCCTCCTGGTAATCATAAAGAAGTTGAGTTCACAGTCGATGAAGGAACTTGGATGAATTTGGATGTTAGTCCAGATGGAAGAACAGTTGTTTTTGATTTATTAGGGGATTTATATACGATTCCAATTTCTGGCGGAACTGCTAAATTGCTCCGTGGTGGTTTGGCTTATCAGGTTCAACCTCGTTTTAGTCCTGACGGAAAACGAATCCTTTTCACGAGTGATGAAGGTGGTGGAGACAACCTATGGATAATGAAAGCAGATGGTTCAGATGCTAAAGCCGTAACCAAAGAAAGTTTCCGTTTACTTAATAATGGTGCTTGGGTGGCGAACAGTGAATATGTTGTTGGAAGAAAACACTTCTCTTCTACTCGTTCTTTAGGGGCTGGTGAAATTTGGATGTACCACACGACAGGTGGTGAAGGAATTCAAATTACTAAAAGAAAAAATGATCAACAAGATGTCAACGAACCTTGTGTCTCACCTGATGGTCAATATATCTATTACAGTGAAGATGTTTATCCTGGAGGATACTTTCAATATAACAAAGATCCTAATAGTCAGATTTATGCAATCAAAAGATATGATCGTAAAACTGGAAAAACGGAAACTGTTGTTGGTGGACCTGGAGGTGCAATTCGTCCTCAGATTTCAAATGACGGAACTAAATTGGCTTTTCTTCGAAGAGTAAGAACGAAGACGGTTTTGTTTATCCATGATTTAGAAACAGGTGAGGAATTTAAAATCTACGAAGACTTAAGTAAAGATCAACAAGAAGCTTGGGCAATCTTTGGAGCGTACACTGGTTTTGATTGGATGCCTAATGATAAAGCTATTGTCATTTGGGCAAAAGGTAAAATTGCAAAAATTGATTTAGCAACTAAGAAAGCTGCTAACATTCCTTTTACAGTAAATGCTAAACACAAGCTTTACGAAACAGTAAGATTTAAAAATCAAGTTGCTTCAGATGAGTTTAAAGCAAATGTAATTCGCCATGCAATCACTTCTCCTGATGAAAAAACGTTGGTCTTTAATGCAGTAGGCTATTTATGGAAAATGAAACTTCCTAATGGAAAACCAAAACGTATAACAAAAGAAACACATTTTGAATACGAACCTGCTTTTTCTCCTGACGGAAAATCTATTGTCTATGTAACATGGGACGATGTGGAATTAGGAACTATCAGAAAATTAAATTTAGCAACAGGAAGTTCGACTCAATTAAATCAGAAAAAAGGACATTACAGAAGTCCTTCTTTTTCTCCTGACGGTAAAAAAATTGTTTACCGCAGAGAAGGTGGAAATGATCATCAAGGATTTACACACACTAAAAAACCGGGTATCTATATGATCTCATCAAATGGTGGCGAACCTGAATTAATCACCGTTCAAGGAGAGTATCCAAAGTTTACTGCTGATGGCGAACGCATCTACTTTCAGACGGGAGGTTACTTATTCGGAAGTTTGAAAAAAGCTTTTAAAAGCGTTAAACTAAATGGCAATGATACACAAGTAATTTTCAATACAAAATATACGAATCAATTTGCACCAAGCCCTGATAATCAATGGGTTGCGTTTACGGATTTATATAAGGTCTATATCGCCCCAATGCCTAATGCAGGAAAACCAATCGGACTTTCTGCCAATACAAAGGCAGTGCCTGTAGCACAAATTGGAAAGGATGCAGGTATCAATTTACACTGGAGTAAAGACAGTAAAAACATACATTGGACTTTGGGAAATCAATATTTCACCAACTCCATTGAAGACCGTTTTACCTTCCTTGGAAAAGTGGACAGCATCCCTCCTATCGATTCTGTGGGAATCGTGATTGACTTAAAAGTTAAGTCGGATAAACCTGAAGGAACGACTGTTTTCCAAAATGCAACTATCATTACAATGGAAGGCGATGAAGTTATTGAAGATGGAACATTGGTTGTTTCTAACAATAAAATTGTAAGTATTGGAAAAGGTAGCGATGTAAAGATTCCTAAGAATGCAAAGGTCATTGATTGTACTGGAAAAACTATTATGCCGGGCATCATAGATGTGCATGGTCATTTAGGAAATTTCAGATTTGGGATCAGTCCTAAAAAGCAATGGCACTATTATGCCAATCTTGCTTATGGTGTAACTACTGCACATGATCCTTCTTCTAATTCAGAAATGGTCTTTGCTCAATCTGAATTAATCAAAGCAGGTGAAATGGTTGGACCTCGATTGTTTTCTACAGGAACTATTTTGTATGGTGCGGATGGAGATTTTAAAGCTGTAGTCAATAGTTTGGAAGATGCAAAATCTGCATTACGAAGAACTAAAGCATACGGCGCATTTTCTGTAAAGAGTTATAATCAACCTCGAAGAGAGCAACGTCAACAAGTACTTCAAGCGGCGCGTGAATTAAATATGTTGGTCGTTCCTGAAGGTGGTTCTTTCTTTTATCATAATATGAATATGGTGATTGATGGACATACAGGTGTCGAACATAATTTACCTGTTGCACCATTATATGATGATGTAATTAATATTTGGAAAAATACGAAAGCGCATAATACGCCTACTTTAATTGTGAATTACGGAGGTGTTAATGGAGAATATTATTTTTATGAAAAAACAAAGACTTGGGAAAAAGACAGACTCTTGAATTTTATGCCAAGAGGAATGTTGGATTCTAGAGCTAGACATCGAACAATTATTCCACAAGAGGAATATGAAAACGGACATATCTTGACTTCTAAAAGTTGTACTAAATTACAAAACGCTGGAGTTAATATTAACCTTGGGGCGCATGGTCAATTGCAAGGTTTGGGTGCGCATTGGGAATTATGGTTGATTCAACAAGGTGGTATGACGAATCATCAAGCACTTAAAACGGCTACAATCAATGGTGCGGTTTATCTTGGATTCGATGATGAAATTGGTTCACTTAAAACGGGTAAGTTGGCTGACTTAATTGTATTGGATAAAAACCCTCTGGAAGATATTCGTAATTCGGAGTTTATCAAATACACGATGATCAATGGTCGATTGTATGATTCTCAAACAATGCATGAGGTTGGAAATTATAACAAGAAACACACGCCATTCTATTTTGAACAAGAAGGAAGTGGTAATGCTTATCCTTTTTATCAAGGGACAAATAGTTTTATGCCTACGATGTGTGGGTGTCGACATTAAGAATATAGAGGTATTTAGGTATCGGATAACTTGTAGTTATCCGATACCTTTCTTCAATCCTATTGATTCCATTTTCAAAAATTAATAGGACTTTAACAATACAACTACAATATCCGAAACAACCATTAAAATCCAAATCGACATCACATTTTCAACAAACTCAAACCAATAAGGATTTTCATAAATATACTTTTTGTTCCTTATCTTCCTCCATATAAATCTCACAGCTTCAATAAAAACTGTCAATAATAATGCACCAATCATTGATTCTATTGCAGACATGATGGAGCTTCCTCCTAACCTAGCAGGAATAAAAGTTCTTAATATTACTCCTCCCAAAAGCATTAAGACAATATAACCTATCGCTTTAAAAATCAATGGTCTGATAGAAACAGGCATTATTTCATGCGCATCAATATCCTCATCTAATATTTCTTTCATTTTGATTTTTGTTGATTAAGAATCAATTTATTTGTCGATAACTAGTCTTTCTTTGTCTAAAATTAGACTATTTCAGTGAATTAAGGAATTTTTAACGGTAATCAATAGTTGTAATAAAAGAATAATATCTGAATACTATTCGTTTTCAAATAACAGAAAATAAGTACCTTGAACAAAATTTAAAAGATTTTTATTTTCACAACTAAACAACCAAATCATGGGAAAATTACTAGATGGGCTTTTCTTATATGAATTACTATTAATGATATTAGGATCAATCCTTTTCCTAGCTATCGTCACCTTAATTTTAAAACAAAAAGAAATTACTAGAAATCACTTGTTGGCATTAGGCATTGCGATTGTCTCTGTTGGATTTCCTGGAATCAAATCTTTTTCTATCACTGATGGAATTTTGAAAATTGAAAAATCAATTGAAGAATTAGAAGATAACCCAGAAAGCGAAGAAGTGAAAAAAGCACTCGAAAAAGGAGTCGTCGCTGTGGAAGAACGACCGATTAAAAATGCGGAAAGATTAGTGACTTTAAGTGAAGCAAACTTGAAATTGGGGCATACAGAAAAAGCAGTTACTCAAGCTAAAACCGCTTTAGAATCAAAACCTAATTTGGAAACAGCAACAGAAGTAATCGAAGTAGTCGAAGTGGAAAAACAAGTTGAAAATGTTCGTTCCAATCCTTCTGATAAAAAAGCAAAAGCGAAGTTGAAAAAAGAAGTCAAAAAATTAGAAAACTTAAGGACTCCTAGCGGGCGTAGAACTGCGCAAATTGCTGAAGTATACGAAGTTCTTGGTGACCACGTAAAAGCAAGAGCCTTCATTGACTCTACTAAAATGTATCAACCGAGAAACCTTAAAATAAAAAAGATTGAGCGACGAATGCCGCTTGATCCAGGGAGTGAGTAATTGGTGATTTGTTATCTGTTATCTGTTATCTGTTATCTGTTATCTGTTATCTGTTATCTGTTATCTAAATATTAAGAAACAGATTACAAGTCACAAATCACAGATTACAAAAACCAATTATTTGGAATATTAACGACAATAGTTATTTTTTTCAAAAATAGTTTAGTGTTCAAAAACTAAATTGTATCTTTTGATCGTATTAATAATGGTTTTTCATACATACAGTTTTGCTAGTGAGAGTAGTAGAGGTACCGAATATGGTTTTCGGTACCTTCTTTTTTTTTGAGCTTGTTTTTTTTTGACGCTGATGATTATGATTTTCATGACTGCCCGCTATATTTAAATGAGCTAGTTTGAGCATAGCGGGCAGTCATGAAAATCATAATCATCAGCGTCAAAAAAATTAAAGTTGAGTGTCTTCTATCCTTTATCCTTCACCTCTTGATTCGGTCTAGCAAAATCCAACCGAGCAATTTTATTAATTCCAAAATAAGAATCCAAACCTGATACGCCCGTCGTGTTTGCTTTTTCCAACAATTTCTTTCATAATGGCCAAATCTTTTACAATAAAAACACTGAACTTAGGATTTTTAAATATTTTACCTCCATCATTGTCATCATTACTAACTTCCAGCATTGCTTACAAACGAAGACGTCAGCACAGAACCGGTAGACTATGTCGTCCATGATGGACTCAGTTGGGTATGTAGTATTAACTCTGCTTCTGGGTTGGATACTGCACTACTGCATCAGGGTGTATTTCTCAGCGGATATCCGAGAACTGAGAAGAGCCAAGCGCTTGGCAAAAGAGGAATTGGAAATCTTGCGAAAAGCTTCCATGGATGTCAGCGCTGTCTATCTTTTTCGAGAGACCAGTAGTAACCCTTTCTGGAAACTATTGGGCGGAAAGTTCTTAGACGCGCCACAACCGCCACAATCACTGCTGCTATTACTGACAAAGGCGAAAAAGGATACCATTGTTGTCACAGCGCCCCCCTTTTCTCCTTCCCACAATCATCTACTGAAGCAGCTCTTGCATCGCATTCATCAATCTCCTTCTCCTTCCAACAAAAATGATACATCAGATCATCAAAACCACCGATTGCATGTACTTGGATGTGCCCTTTGGTTTCGGTTTCATGTCCATGGGGGATATTTTTCTAGTCAGGCTCTCACAGAGTTATTGGCATCACAACATCAACATCAACATCAACATCAACAACAAGGTCTATCCTGTATGAAAGACACAATCCTATGGTCTGTATTGCCACAGGATCGACCAGCCATAAGTTTTGCCCTAGATGCATTGTCGTGGGCCATGAGAGACAGGAATAC
>JAVCKV010132539.1:0-19089 GCA_032274145.1 Herpochondria borealis | reverse complement strand
GGTGCGATAGCCCTGCATCGTGACTGGTCGGGCATGAGTATCTGGGTTGCCCGGATCATGGCCCATCACGATTGGCAGGTCGTAGCGCAGTTGCAGCTTGCGTACGTCTTCCAGGGTATTGCTTCGGTAGCCTTCGAATACTGTTTGAATGCCGGCGATTGCTACCTGTGGATGGTCGTGAAACCGCTCGGAAAATGCCTGCAGTGTGGGAAAGCCGCTACTGTGGCAGCCAGGGCACCAATTCTGAAAACACTTCAGAAATACCCATTTGCCACGAGACTCCAGCACTGAGAAACTGCTGGGCTTGCCTTCGGCGTCTATCCAGTAGTCAATGTCGATTTCCGGTGCTTCATAGCCTTCGATGCCGCGGGTTGTCTGCCCGTAGACGTTACCGCCCAAGGCTGAAGACAGCGCCAGCGTGCCAGATACTGCGCCCGCCTTTTTCAGGAAATTTCGGCGTTTTATGAGAGTACTCATGGGTTTACCTTGTGTTGATGGCAGCCTGTCCGGCCCGTTTTTCGATCTTCCCGGATTGCCGGATGGTTTAAAGTGATCTCTGTCCCGGTAACGAACGTGGCAGGCTGATGATTGCAAGCGGCAAGCCCGCCCGTCCGGCTAGCCGGTAGGTGTTGCCGTGCTCGCAACGATGGATTAAGCGAAAGCCACTTATAATTTTATTTCCATAGTGGGATGCGCTAACCCGTTTGTAGTTCCCGAGCAACGCTAAAAAAGAGCAGGCACTGATGTCTGGTGAAACCAGTAACAACACTCAGGGCATTCTGTGGGCTTTGCTCGCGACGGCCTTGTTCTCTACCACCGCGGCGATGGCCAAGGTCGCGGTCAACGAATACCATGTGTTGCAGATTCTGTTTTTCAGGCAGTTGGTGGTGTTTGTATCTACGTTGCCGGTTCTTGTGAAATCATTTCCCGGTAGCCTAAAGACGTCGTATCCGGCTATTCATAGTGTTCGTCTGGCGGGTGCGTTCATCGCATTGTCGTGCAATATCTGGGCGGTATCGGTATTGCCACTAACCACTGCAGTGACGATTGGCTTTGCTCAGGTTTTTTTTGTTTCTCTGCTGGCGGTGTTATTTCTTAAGGAAACAGTTGGCATTCACAGAATAGCCGCAGTGCTGGCGGGTTTCGTTGGGGTGCTTATTGTGATGCGCCCCGGTGTGGAAGGTTTGCTTGACTGGCGAACATTGATTCCGCTTGTAGGCGCCGTTGGTGCAGCGATGGCTATTATTTCGGTCAGAAAACTGTCGACAACAGAATCAACAGCCACCTTGTTGGTGTATCAGTCGGTGTTTGTAGGTGTACTCGCAGGTTTGCCCTTGATATGGCTTTGGGTTACACCAGACTTAAAGGGGCTACTGTTTCTATTAACCATGGGGGTTATAGCGTCCGTGGGTCAATGGGTGGGTATTAAGTCGCTGCGTCTTGCCGAAGCCAGTGTAGTTGGTAATATTCAGTATATGAATTTATTGTTTGCAGCAATACTTGGCTTCTTTATCTTCAGTGAGATACCGGATAAGTACACACTGGCCGGTGCTGCGGTGATTGTGGCCTCAGCGATATATCTTTTTCATCGTGAAACAAAAGCGAAGCAACAACGATAAGTAATCGGAACCGATGGTGACACCCCAAAACGTATTAGTGATTGGAGCAACCGGTTCAATCGGTGGCGCTGTGATAACTGCTCTGCGAGACAGAGGACATCAGGTCACGTGTTTGGCACGTTCAAAACAATCAGAAGCTTTTCTGACCAGTCAGGGATTTAAAGTCATCCGTGGTGATATCGCCACACCTGTAGAGTGGCTTGATGCCGTGCCGGACTTTGATTGTGTGATTCCGGTGGCAGCCACCTGGTCAGAAGATATGGATCAGATAGATGAGAGGCTGACTATGGGTTTGTTAGAAGCCTTAACCACACCGGCTGCGAATAAAATATTAATCTATACCAGCGGTTGCTGGGCATACGGCAATACCGGTGAAGATGTAGCCACAGAAACATCGCCACACCAATCGCATGACGGGGTTTCGTGGAGCCCGCCGATTGCTGAGATAGTGCAAAGGCATCAAGGTGTCAAAGGGTTGGTGATACTGCCTGCCATGGTGTTTGAGCGTGATGGCGGTGTGTTCGAGCCAATGATCTCGCAAGTTGCTTCAATAAAAAGAATACAAATTGTTGGTAGTGAACAGACACGTTGGCCACTGGTGCATCGGGAAGATCTGGCGCAGCTGTATTGTTTAATGATGGAGCAAGGCAGGCAAGGTTCGGTTTATAACGGTGCGTCAATTGAAGGAGTCACCACCGGTGAAATAGCGCGGTTGCTGTCACTACGATTCGGGGTGGCAGATAACCCGGCGGTTCTCAGTGTGGAGCAGGCAACGATAGACTTTGGTCTTTACGCACAGGGTTATGCTATTGATCAACAGATGAGTGGTCGTAAAGCGGTGGATGAATTGGGGTGGGAGCCGCTGAGGGTAAGTCTTGAGGATGAGCTTTGTTGATTTTTATATGTTGAGGTTGTTGATGGAGTTTTTGATAATTGCAGTGGTGGCTTTGATGGTAAGGGTTATCTGAAAGATTCCATCGCCGAGCGGGGTTCAGTTCCCACGGCGATGTGCGGCTTCGCGGAACTTGCCACCGATACCCACTGCTTGAGCGGTGTTAAAAAAATAGTGGTGAACGGTAGACTATTGGTTTTCGATGTAGCATCGGGCCGGTGCGTTTCGTGCCTCAACAGCACCCTACGTAAAGGTTATTGCAATCTGATGTTTCGCTCTTGATCAGCCGTGCGTTTGATCAGTTTATAGGATTGTCCCGGGGGAAGGGCATCAATAATAAATATGGACGCCGACAGGTAATACTTTGCCCTCAACTATAATAAGGGTATACAAACTCCAGATACTCTCCACCAATTTCAATAAAATCCCCACCCGCTAACTTTATCTCTGCGTTTGAAGTAATACCCTGACCGTTGTGTTTCACCGGATGCGATGTTGCACTCATGGAAACAAAATAGTAGCCGGTAGGTTTCTTGGCAATCGCGCCAACGTTGCCGGATTTACCCACAGTAGTCAGTGGCTTTTCCAAGGGCAGGAAGGCGCCGGATTTAACACCGGATGCGACGCGTAGGGCGGCGACCTCTGAAATGATCTGTTCGAGGTCCGGATCGATAATCGGTAGGGTGGAGTGCAGTGAGGTAACGTTTTCCAGCTCTTTGCTTGGGGGCGGGGTGCTGGTGTAGTTTTCGGAGTAGCGAATCTGATATTTACCGATGGTGATGTCATCGCTGTGGAGTAAGAAGTGTTTTGTGACAGGCCGGCCGTTAACCAGTGTGCCGTTGGTGCTGCCTAAATCTTCAAGCGTTAAGCACCCTGATTCATCGACAATGCGTGCGTGGTGACCGCTAACCGACAGGTGAGGAAGGCACAGAGAATTGTCGCGCCGACGGCCAATGGTAACCATCTCGCTCGACAGGCTCAGGGAGCTGGTTTCTCCGGTTTCAGTGGTGATGGTGAGTTGTGGCATATCGGTCTGGGTAGTCGCACAAGTTTAATTCCCAACTTATCACAGACCCGGGGTTTTAACATGATGTTAAGATTTCGATGCAGGAAGGTATGACCCTTAAAAGCCCGCAGATGTCTGGATGGGGATTTTAATTGCTTGTCCTGTCTGAATCTGGTTCTTCTGCCATAGCGCCGGATTCCACTTTTTCAGCTGGCTGATCGAGATATTAAATCGATCAGTGATGGTGATCAGTGTGTCAGACGGGGCGACTCGATAGTTGATCAGTTTTTGTTCAACTTCGGTTGATTCCTCATCGACATAGGCGACGATCATTTTATCACCCGGCTGTAGCTTCGAAGTCTCTGGCGATTTGCTGTTCCATTGCTTTAATGTCTCAACATTGGTTTTCATGTCTTTGGATATTTCCCAAAGGTTGTCACCGGGTTTCACAATATGGGATTCGTAGACGTACTTTTTAAACGGTTTAAATTCAGGTGATGAACGAAGGGTGGTCCGCCCGCCTGTTCCATACGGGACGATGTTATTTTCTGCAATGCTTTCGGGGTTTTTAAAATCGACAGGGCTTGCCAGATTAAGTTTGCGTTTACTCAGCTCATCAAGAAGTTGTCTGCTTTTTTCCGAGGGAATCGTCAAATGGTAGGGGCCACCCAGGGGAATTCTATTATCGAGATAGCCGGTGTTTAACGATTGCATTTGCTCTAACGGAATGTCTGCAAGTCGGGCTGCTTTGGCGAGAGTCAGTGGTCTTCCTACTGAAATAGTATCGATAATTTTATGATTCGGTAGTGAAGGTAGTGACAATCCATAGGCTTCAGGTTCCAGAATCATTTTATTCACTGCAAGCAATCGTGGCACGTAGTCACGGGTTTCGCGAGCGAGTTTTAGATTCCAGAAGGTCGGCTCAAGTTCGTTTTTCACGGCTTTTTGCATGGCATGGCGAACATTACCCGGGCCGGTATTATAGGCGGCCAATGCCAGAAGCCAGTCTCCATCAAATGATCTATGTAAGCGCTTCAGGTATTTGACGGCGGCTTTGGTAGATGCCACGGCATCATTGCGTCCGTCGTACCATTGGTTGCGTATCAGGCCATAGTCATCGGCGGTGGATGGAATAAATTGCCAGAGGCCTGCCGCGTGCTGGGCACTTTTTGCCAGCGGATCGAATGCACTTTCAACTAGAGGTAACAGGGCGATATCCAGTGGCAAGCCCGCGCGTTCGATTTCATCAACAATGAAAAACAGATACGGTGTGCCATCGTGCAGGTTGCTGACCAGTGACTGCAGCCCTTCTTGCATGAATTCGATTTGCAACTGGATGGTGGGATGTTCCAGATGAGTAAACTCAAATTGCTTGCGCAGGCGCTGCCAGAGGCTGGTTTGTATTAACGACAATTGATTGCGTTTTGTCTGGCCGTCCCGATACGCTCCCGGCGGGCCTGAGCGTGCAGCGAGTTTCTGGATTGCCTGTTCTAGCTGGGTGATTGTAGGCTGGGTATTTGCTGGCACCTGGCCGCGAAACTCAGCGTGAGCAGGGCTGATCAGGAACACCAGTAGCAGCAAGCAAAGGAGCAGTCCTTCTTGACATCTGCTTTTGCCATGACTATTGTCAGGCTTATAAAAATTAATCATGCAAAATCAGTAGGTTATTAATAAATGGCTGGTCGCAACGCTCAGTGCCGGTCGCAGTTTAGCCAAGCTGGTAGCAGACAGATCTGGCTCAGATAGAGTATATTCCACTTATGCTAAATTTCAGAAAAAACTCGCCTTCCTGGATCGAGGCCCAACCCGCTTTACGCGATTGGTATGATACCGCGCTGGGTGATGCTGTACTCGACACGGTAACGGCTAAATTTGACGATATTCTGCCCGGCATCTTCGGTTATCAGGGCGTTCAGGTCGGTCAGATTGCGCCACAACGGGAGCTGCTGGCCAGTGCCGGATTGCATCGACGAATAGTGGTCGACAGCGCGGCCGAAATTTCAAACAGCCAGATTTCCGGAACGCTTGAACAACTACCGATCAGCAACAACTGTGTGAACCTGGTGTTTTTTCCCCATTCGCTGGAGTTCTGCGATAGCCCCCACGGGGCGCTACGCGAAGCTGACCGGGTGCTCACGGCTGACGGACACCTGCTGATAATGGGTTTCAACCCTTACAGTCAGTTCGGCATCCGGCGGGCAATGGGGCGGTCGATCCCGTGGAGTGGCAAAACCTACAGTCGTGCAAGAATGCAAGAGTGGTTGTCGGTGCTTGGCTTCAGGGTGGTCACCACTGAAACTGTCTTTCTGCGCCCACCGGTGAATCGTGCAAAGATGCTAAGCAACACTCGTCACGTTGAAAAAGCCCAGAAGCTGCTGGGTTTTGCAGGGGGTATTACTCTGATTCACGCACGCAAGCAGTCTGTTCCGGTGACGCCGGTCAGGCAGTGGCTGAAGCCGCGAGACAGGCTGGTCCACGGTGCATTTGCGCAGCATGCCGGTCGGGTTGCGGCCAGAGTGCGGCATGAAAACAGACCAGACAAGAAAGACTAAATCTGATTTTAGTTTTTATTTGATCTGAAAAGATTCGTTAACCCCTAACGGAGCCAGTACGTGGATCCCAGTCGTCATCTGCGGCAAGTTGTGCTTGATACAGAAACCACCGGTCTCGAGGTATCGCTGCATCACCGCATCATTGAAATTGGTGCGGTCGAAATTGTCAATCGCCGCTTAACCGGTCGTCATTATCACCAGTATATTCAGCCTGACCGGGCTATTGATGCCGGTGCGTTGGAAGTGCACGGCATCACCGAAGATTTTCTGTCAGATAAGCCCAGGTTTGCAGCGATCAGTGATGCGTTCCTGGACTTCGTTCAGGGGGCAGAAGTGGTTATTCACAATGCCGCGTTTGATGTCGCGTTCCTGGATTATGAACTGAAACTATGTTCAGCAAATACCCGGATGGATCTCAGTTGTATTGAAGTCACTGATTCACTGGCGCTTGCCAGAAAGCAGTATCCGGGGCAGCGCAATAGTCTGGACGCTTTGTGTCGGCGGTTAGGTATCGATAACGCGCGTCGTACACTGCACGGCGCACTACTTGATTCCGAGATTCTGGCCGAAGTTTATCTGGCCATGACCGGTGGGCAGTCATCATTGGGTCTTGAAATAGATGGTGCCGCGAGTGACGGCAACGGCGACGGCGGTATTCTTATCGATCCGGGCTTATATCCTGAAATACCCGTGCTACAAGCCACCGAGGCCGAAATAAAAGAGCATGTGTTGTGGATGCAGAAGCTTGAAAAAGAAAGTGAATCAGGATGCGTATGGACGGCTCAGTCTACGTAGGCCGAGCCCATAGTCCCAACCCTAACCGTGTTTCATGATTCGTGCTTTTTCACGATTCCAGTCGCGTTCTTTTTCGGTGGCGCGTTTATCGTGAGTTTTCTTACCTTTGGCAAGGCCGATATCTATTTTAACCTTTGCTCGTTTCCAGAATAAATTCAGCGGAACCAGGGTGTACCCCTTGCGCTCAACCTGGCCCACCAGCTTGCTGATCTCGCCACGGTGTAAAAGTATTTTACGATCGCGGAGCGGCTTTGCTACCACATGCGTCGATGCAGACAACAGCGGTGTGATATGACAGCCATACAGCCACACTTCACTGTTACGTATGATGACGTAACTTTCTGTCAATTGAACTCTGCCGGCGCGAAGACTTTTCACTTCCCAGCCTTCCAGCACGAGACCACCCTCGAACGTATCTTCGATCAGGTAGTCGTGGCGGGCGCGTTTGTTCGTCGCAATGCGCGATGAATTGTCGCCTTTCTTTTTCTTTGGTTTAGCCATATGTTGCCAAGTATAACCCTTCAGGCCGGATAATATTAATGCCGACGATACAAAGATCTGCGCTGGTTCCCCACAGTGCACAGAAAATGTTTGATTTGGTTAATGATGTTGAATCCTATCCGCAATTTTTGCCCTGGTGCAGTGCCGCTTCCACGCTTGAAAGCAGCGAACAGCAGTACACCGCCAGAGTTGATATGAGAAAAGGGCCGCTGTCACAACACTTCACTACCCGCAATGTGCTGACGCCCAGCACACAAATCAATATGTCACTTGTCGACGGGCCGTTTAAGAAACTGCAGGGGCAGTGGCATTTTAAGGATATCGGCGAGCATGGCTGCAGAGTGAGTTTTGATATTGAATTTACCTTTTCAGGGTTCCTGCTGCAGAAAACGCTGAGTCCGATATTTAATGAGATATGCGGGCGGATGGTAGAGGCTTTTGTTGGGAGGGCTAAAGACGTGTATGGGTGATCCCTTGCCGGGGGGCTATTGGTTTTCCCTGCGAGAGGCTTGTTAGATGTCCCCTGCCGGGGGCGTCACTTTTCAAAAGACGAAAAGTAACCAAAAGTCTTTTTGCGACTGATCAGCCCTGCGGGTGCCGGTGGCATTTTGAACATTGCCCCTCCAGCAGGCCGCGCAGACGCACATCCATGTGCTACTGCGCTAACACGCCATCCATGGCGCTTATACCTGCCTCCAGGACAATGTTCAAAACTGATCAAACGCGGGGTAGATCAAGAGCAAAGACCCTTTGGTCTTTTTAAGAGCAAGAGCAAGAGCAAGAGCTAAAAGCTAAAAATGAAAAGCGAAAAGCGAAAAGTAAAAAAACCTAAGAATTAGGGTAGGGGATACTGTCCGGAGATGCAGTACATCTCCAAAAACAAAGTTGCAATGGCCAAAGGCCGAGCCTGTCGCTTTTGTTTCGTCTGATTGGCTTTGTCGATTGGCAGTGGAGGGGGTTGAAGCGAAAGGACTTCGCGTAAAGCGAAGCGCACATGGATGTGCGTCCTGAGCGACCCCCGGAGCTGTCAATCGACAAAGTGGCTCTGCCACCCGCAGGGCCATAAGGTCGAGAAGAGCCTTTTGGTTACTTTTCGGCTTTTGAAAAGTGACTCCAGCTGAAGGCGACATCTAGCATAGAAGTGCCGGGCAAGGGACACACAGCAACGCTAAAGGCGACACCAAACAAAGCGACCCAACACATCGATGCGCGGAACGCGCGTATACTGTCAACAAAACTAAAGCCAGCAAAAAATTATGCCAACACTAGATATCATCAATATTGGTCATCCTACCCTTCGTGAAATCGCAGCTGAAGTGCCGATAGACGAAATAAAAAGCGAAAAGGTACAGCAATTTATAGATGATCTTATCGCGACAAAACGCAAAGCAAATGGTGCGGGCATTGCGGCTAATCAAGTCGATAACACGTGGCGGATATTTGTGGTCGAGGTCGGAAACAATCCACGATATCCCTACAAGCCGGATTACCCGCTGACGGTGATGATTAATCCTAAGGTCACGTTTCTGACTGAAGAGCGATTTGAGAATTTTGAAGGGTGTTTATCTATTCCCAATCTGCGTGGGGTAGTACATAGATGCCCCATTGTTCGAGTGGAAGGGTATAACCGTGATGCCGAGAAGGTTGATTTTGAAGTCAGGGGTGTTTCTGCGGGTACTTTTCAACATGAAGATGATCACCTTGATGGTGTGTTGTATACGGATAAGCTTATTGATACCAAATCGCTTTGCACGTGGGATGAATTTTCTGCGAGATATGAAGATAAGTTTAAAGAGATGGTGCAGAGCGTGGAGGCTAAATACAATAATGCATAGCGGTTAGATCTGCTGTTGAAGTCTTTCGGCGTGAGCACCACCGGGGTTGGAGGGGTGGTGTTTAAGGTGACTATTGACCGATCGAAATTCTTGTCAGGTTAGTTTGTCTGAGGCAACGTTGCTTTGCGGGAAGTAAGATGCCCGAATGAGATCGGGCACCTTGGGGTGATTGCTTTAGTGCAGACGCATTAGAATTACACTGGTATTTTATTGCTCTGCGGTAGTGTTGCTGACACGATTGGGGGAAATTAAGATCGCTCAGAAGTTGGCAGACTGAAAGTCTTTGTGTTCGTGGGCGTTTTTCCTGGTCATTTCATGCAGTGGAACGTGGATTGTTCCCAGATTTACTTTTTGCCTTACAGCCAGCATCGCGGCGATGATGGCTTGTTCTGAGTACTGTTTGTGATCCGGAATCACTGCCGCTTCAATTTTGCCTTGCTCCATGGCACCGAATAGCGCGGCTGATGAACCGAAGCCGACTACTTTTATGTCGTGGTTTTCACCGTAGTACTGTTCAATGGCTTGTAGTGAGCGAACGGTTGCCTTTGGGTGATCGGTTAAAATAAGCGCCGGCGATCCGTGCTCCTCAAAATTCTGTATCACAGCGGGTTGAACGTCTCTTGGATATTCCGCCTCAATGCTGACAAAGTTCACACCAGGACACTGGTGGTTAACCTGAAATTCGAATTCTTTCAGGGCGATTTTTTCGATATCTTCGGTTTTTGCATCGTGGTAGTGCGGGAAGACATGGAACACCGTATCACCGGTTTTAACTCGCTTGCAGGCTTGTCGTGCCAGATGATCACCGACGGCGCGTCCGTCAAAAGTAATGTGCGATGTGAAATCCGCATTCTCGATGTAACCGAGTATTGCCACGACCGGTGTGCCCCTTTTGATCGTTGTGTTGATCGTCTTTGCAAATTCAGCCGTAACCGCAGGGGTTGACGGCGGAAGTGGTTCAATCAGAATGGCGTCGCAGTTTCCGCTCGTTTCCCTGAAAGTGGCATATTGGTCATCCAGTGATCGATGGTCTTTTTCGTTATAAACAACCAGTTCTGCATCCTGAGATTTGGCGTTCTTGTAGGCATTGTTAATAACGATGCGGGATCGTACGCTTTCGTTGGTCGTGGGGATCATGCATATCGTGGGTTTCTTTAAGGCCTCTTCCGCGAAACCGGTTTTTACACCGAGCATGCTTACAATAATGACTGCAGTGATACTAATTGACCGGCCGAATTTGTCAGCAAGCCCAGCTACTACTTGCGCGGTGACACGCGGATAAGTATCGATGGCGTTCGATCTTGTTATCATGCTTCTCTCCTGAGTAATCGGCTAGCAAGCTTGAAGTGCTACGCCGGGTCACATCCTGTTTACTTCTGTTTGATCTGGTTCGAGCGGAACTGGTTAAACACTTGAATAAACTATATTCACTCCTCCGTAGGCGTCAACGGTAATAATACCCGTTAATCCTCAGGTTCAAAAAAATGTGAAGCAGTTTCTGTTTTTCAGCGCATAATCGGGCAGATGCAGATGGTGCTAACCGAGCGCATTCAATTTCTAGAGCTGGGAAACACGGGAAATCACGGACGCTTTAAAGCCTATGCTCTTGATCTACCCTGCGTTAGTGCGGTAGCACACAGATGTTCGTCTGCGCGGTCTGCAGAAAGAGCAATGTCTGAAACGCCGCAAGCACCCGAAGGGCTGTGCCGCGTAAAGAAAATTCTGGTCCCTCTTCGTTATTTGAAAAGTGACGCTCCCTCAAGGGGGCTACCATGCAATATGCCAAACCATTAAAACCCTATAAAGAAAAACAATGAACCTATCATCCTTCACCACTTTAACTTTCGACTGCTACGGCACCCTGATCGACTGGGAAACAGGAATGATTAACGGACTCGCTCCGTTAACTTCACAGCTGGATCTGACCCGAAATCAAATTCTTGAAGCGCATGCGCGCCATGAATCAACGCAACAGCGTTGGACGCCGGCGATGAAGTATTCTGATTTGTTGGCGCTGGTTTATAAACGGCTGGCCGAGGAGTGGGGGCTGTCTTACACCATGAAAGATTGTGAGGCCTATGGGCAGTCTGTAAAAGACTGGCCGGCGTTTGCAGACTCTGTCGAATCGTTGAGGTATTTAAAGGATCATTTTAAGTTGGTGATTTTATCGAATGTGGATAACAGAAGTTTTGCGGCCAGCAACGAAAAATTAGGGGTTGAGTTCGATGCGATCTACACGGCTGAAGATGCCGGGTCGTATAAACCCTCTGATCGAAACTTTGAATATATGCTGGAGAATTTACAGAATCGCGGTATCAGTAAAAATCAGATACTGCACACGGCTGAGAGTATGTTTCATGACCATGTGCCGGGTAAGCGCCATGGCTTAAGTTCGTGTTGGATATACCGCCGTCACGAACAGGAAGGGTTTGGTGCAACGATGAATCCGGGGGATTTACCGCAAGTGGAATTTCAGTTTAATTCGATGGCAGATCTGGTTAAAGCGCATCAGGCTGGTAGCTAAAGTAGCGCTAACGACTATTCAATAGTTTCTATTAAACGCGAGGCTTTCGATCTTGCCGCGTTAAATCAGAATTGATCACGGAGGCGGCGCGTCGCGGCACAGATGCCGCGACGAATGCTGTCAGATAGCGATGCTTAGGAGCCTGCGCGGCAGAACCTCTGCTACTGCGAACGCGCCCTGTCGGTGCGTTTTAATCGATCATTTTCGTTACGTATGAATGACTATGCGCCTCAAATGATCGTACCTAATATTGTAAGAGCAGGGCTCTCGACATGGCACGTTCTCGCTACGCAGACTTCTACCGCGCAGACTCCTGGGTATAGCGAACTTCCTGTGATGAAAACCGGCGGGAATATTCGTTAAGGCTGGTGCCCAGTTGCCGCTGAAACGCACGTTGTAATTGTTGTGTACTGGTTAAACCGCACTTTGATTGCACTGTCGATATAGGAACACCCGTGCTGATTAATTCGCAGGCAATACTCACCCGTATTTTCTCCACGAATCTTTTGGGGGTCGTGTTAAACGCTTTATGAAAATGTCGTGTCAGAGTGCGTTCGGTGAAGTGACAGTTCAGGGCCATTTGTTCTACTGTCCAAAGGCGGGCGGGATCTGCAATAATTTTGTCTACCAGCGACGATAATGAATCACCAGCCTGCATTTGTAGATCGACAATACCTGAGAACTGACTTTGGCTTCCCGGCCTTTGCATGTACACCACCATTTCCCGGGCAACTTCAAGTGCTACTGCGCTGCTGTGATCATTTTCAATAATCGCAAGGCTTAAGTCTATGCCGGTGGTGACACCGGCAGACGTATAAATATTCCGGTCTTTGACGTACAGCTTATCAATCTGCCAATTCACATCAGGGTAATGCCTGGCTACTTGTGCGGCGCGACTCCAGTGCGTGGTTGCACGGCGATGATTCAGCAGTCCGGTACGTGCCAGCAGCAGTGCTCCGGAACAAATTGAAATGATTCGACGTTGCGGATCAGAATTCCATTGTGTGAGTAACTCTGCCAACGATTTTGTGTCGCGTGACAGCAGGGCATCAACCCCCTGGCCACCTGGAATCATCAAGTCTGTGGCGCTGCTGGTGATTGATGCCGCCTTATCTGCTACCAGCTTCAGGCCGCAGCAAGAAGTCACCGGCTCGCCGTCCAGGCTAATAAACCGGGTTTTATACAAATGCTTATTGTCTCGCTTTGCCGTACTAAATGCCTGAGCAGGGCCGGCTACATCCAGCAGGTTGATGTTATCGAACAGCAGAATATCGATATGGCGCACATCTGTCCTTTTTTGATTGAGAAATGTCATTTCTGACAACGATTAAACGTATACCGTAGACCTGTCTCCTGTCAAAGCGATTGTTTACTTATGCTGAATCGGAATTTCATCCTGATTGTGGTTTCCAGTGTGGTGCTGGGTGCGCCGATGCCCATGCTCATACTACTGGGTGCACTGGCCGGTCAGGAGTTAGCGCCGGTCTCAAGCCTTGCCACGCTGCCGGCATCGGTGCAAATGCTGGCGGGCATTGTGGTGGCGATTCCTGTGTCGGTATACATGGGGCGTGCAGGGCGGCGCAACGGCTTTTTATTAGGAGCCGGCTTCATGATCGCTGGCGGATGCCTTGCGGCTTTGGCCATGGCGCAGCAACTTTTTCTATTGCTGTGTGTTGCTCACTTAGTGCTGGGGGCCGCTTTTATATCGTTAAATTTTTTCAGGTTTGCAGCGGCAGAATCGGTAGATGAACAGTGGCGTGCCAAAGCGATTGCCTACACGCTAGCCTCTGGATTAGTGGCAGCATTCGTCGGACCGCTGATCTATACACATTTTAAGGATGCTTTATCTCCGGTTCCTTTTGCCGGTGCCTATCTGGCGTTGGCAGGGCTTGGTTTTCTGGGCTGTATTCCCCTGGCTTTCATGAGCCGAATGGTGCCGGTGAATGCAGCGGCTGCGTCAACGACTTCGCAATCACTAAACAGGCGAAACTTGCTGACCCGTCCGGTCGTGATCATCGCGATCTTTTCTGCAGCAGTGTCTCAGGCAGCAATGGTATTGATGATGGTGCCAACCCCGCTGGCGATGGAGGCCTATGGCCATGAAGGACACCATGGTGCCGATGTAATTCGATGGCACGTGATAGCGATGTTTGCACCGGGCTTTTTTACGGGTTCACTCATCCAGAGATTTGGAGCGGTGAAGATTGTTATTACAGGTTTTTGTTTGTTGGTATGTGCGGGGGTTGCGGCCTATCAGGGTATAGCTTTAATACACTTCTATGTGTCGCTGGTGCTACTCGGGGTTGGCTGGAACTTCGGTTTTATTGGTGGTACCTACTTACTGCAATCCGGTCTGTCAGAGCAGGAGAGACCATTGGTGCAAGGGTTTAATGATATGTTACTCGCGATTGCTTCTTCTGTCGCTTCGTTATCTGCTGGTGTTTTATATGCAGGCTTTGGATGGCCATCACTGGCTTTGACGATCATGGCTGCACTACTAGCGGCCGTACTTGCTATTGCCATCGGCAATAGCAAGTACGTTGTCGGGCGTCGCTAGCCTGCATTATTCACAAGGCGACGCGTGACAAAGAACCAGGTAACGACTTACAACGCACCATAGTCACGAATAATGCAGGCTAGAAGAATTAACTATTGGCCAAGCTGCCTGTATTCCCACGGTGGCATGGGGGATTCCGCTGACCAGATTCCGATTGAAGCTTGCATTGCTTTTTTCTGAGCACGTTTATACTGCCGTCGCTGACTGGCGGTTTGTTCACTCTGATATTTTGTATAGTGCCAGGCATTACCGGATTGCACCATCGTGAGTCCAATATCGGTATTGTCCAGATACACTGAGCAAACATTGCGTTTATATCTGTCAAGCTTGTGGCATTTCGCCTCTGCGCTCTGACCGCTTAGCAGCGAACGAAGTTTATCTCTCGACGCAATGCCTCCATCTTGCTTAAGTTCCGGCGCGTCGATACCTGTAAAGCGAATGACCTGTCTTTTTTGATTTGATGGCGTGATATGAATGGAATCACCATCGTGTATCTTGGTGACCGCACCGCTGATTGTCGTCAGTCTGCCTGCCGTATTGGTCGAACAGGCCGTCGCCAGAAAACAAAGTGAAAGCAGGCAGGTAGTGAGCCCCAATCGTTTGTGATCGCTTGTGCCTACCGCATTAGCCCCGATCACGATCATCATTCTACGCCCGCAACTTCACTCAAAGGACGTAGAAGGGTTTTATTCTCCTTAAAGCCTTCAATGTCATCGATCTCTGTCATGGGGGGAAACTGGTCTTCCGGTTTGTCGACGGCGGTATCACCTTCAGAATAGACCACCAGTCTACCGTTCGTTTTATCGATGAATAACTGTTGATACAGCGCCAGAATTTCTGTGTGCTTAATCGCTTTTACTTCGTCTGCGAATAGCTGTGATGCGTCAAAGTTGTAGTCTTCGCGAATAATGGCTGCCCAATATCGATTAGTTCGTTCCCGCAGGCGATTGTCTTTCTCTTCGACCTGAGAAACCAGAGCATCAACATTGCGTTGAAACTCTTCCTCTGGCATTGCAGCGAGTATTTTTTCGAAATCGACGAGGAATTTTTCTACCGCGTTGTACATTTTAATTGGGCCGGCAACGGGCGATTGAAGGGCCAGTACCACCGATGGGACCTGAATCGAATCAATACTATAAGTAAATACAAAGTAGCCTAATTGTTGGCGGGTGCGAAGATCTTCGTAGAATGGTTGCGATAGCAGTTGTCGTAACAGTGCGTATTTTGCGCGACTTGCGCGGTGTCTTTCAATACTTTGAAAATAGACAGACAGTGAAGAGTCGCTGTGATTGAGATCAAGTTCTTTAATGGCAGACGAGTCTTCAGCAAGCTTGACCATGCCAATGCGCTTCACTGATGCAGGTGCCGCATCATTAATAAAAGCATCCTGCAACAGGCCAACACGTTGCAGCGTCTGGGTGCCGGTCAGGTTGCCGTGGGATAACACAATGACCCTAAGCTGCTTCAGAACCTCTTTGGCAAATTGATCTAAATCTTCAAGAGTGACATCGTTAAGTGCCTTGGTGCGTTTTTCGTCTGTCACGAAAGGTTCATACAACAGCTTTTGAGATTCCGCTGCCGTGCGCTGGTACGGAGCATCTTCCATACTGTTTTCAATGCTTTCAATATTCTCGCGTACTACACGCTTAAAAAGAGTTTCATCGAAGTCAGGGTTAAGCATTGCCTGAGTGATTTTTTCAATCATTTCTGATTGCCCATCAGAATAACCACCGACCTCAAGCAGAAATCCCCGACTACTGGCGGAAATACCACCGCCGAGTCCGGCAAGGTTTGCAGCGTATGAGAATTCGTTGAGCTGTTCATTAATCATGCGGGCATAGATATCTCGCAGAACCTGGGCTTTGGGCGAACCGGTTGCCACAGGCGCATGTATGGTTGCTTTGAAGTTTGCGCGTGGTACGCCATAAGAGGAATCAGTCCGATGCCAGATCGTGAGTTTTGGTGTGTCCAGCAATTTAACGGGGTCACCGGTGCCGGTTGCAATTAACGCCAGTTCTTCCGGCAGAAATTCATTGCGTGCGGGCAGGGTGATTTTTGGATTTAGAGTAGCGTTCTGCCAAAGTTCAATTGTTTGCTGTGGTACGGGTTTTATGCTGTAGGGTGTCTCGTACCATTGGGTGACACTATCGGTTTCCAGCCCTGGGGCGACGACAACCAGTTGCAGGTTATCAGGGGTTAAACTGTTGAGGATGCCATGGATGCCATCGATATCAAATTCGGTTCTTTGATAGGGGCCTGATATCAGCTTTTCGGCTGGCCAGTCCTGAGCCCTGACTGAAAGTGACCGTACAATTCCGGCGGCACTGCTTTTTTCCTGAAACTGGAAAGCCAATTGATCAAGTAGCTGGCTTTCATCATAAAGCCACTGCGGTATTCCGCTAATGCGAATCCTGTTGATAGTGTGGAATACCTCTTGAACAATTTCATCCACATGGCTCACGCCACTCTCGCTTAAGCCGATAGAGATATCGAATGTATTTGAAGTGCGGGTATCAGTTCCACTGCCTGCGGATAAGCTGTTTACCCAGTCTTTGCGTTTCAGTTCTGACAAAAGACTGCCCGGCCCTTCATGACCCAGAATGTTGCCGATGTAAGATCTTGGTCGGGTAAACTGGTGATCTTCCTTGAAAGGCACCGGAAAGCTGAGGATAAGGAATCGTTGATCCGTCAGCGGAGTAATATTGACACGCGACGGCAATGTGCTTTTATCGTATAGATCAATATGGAATATCTGTTTTTCGGCATCGTGATCAGGGACTGCCGAAAACTTATCTGTCACCCATTGTTCCAGGGTATCGAGTGATTCGTTTCCGATAACCGCCAGCGACATGATATTCGACGAATAATGAGTATTGTAGAACTCGATCAATTCATCACGGATGTTTGAATCATCGCGGTCGGCCAGGGTTTCAAGATTGCCCGTGGTAAAGCCGGACTGCGGGTGCTCCTGATTAAATGCTCTTTTACGTGCTGACCAGAAACGCTGGCCATCTTCACGACGCTTGCCGGTGTATTCTGAATGCACAGCGTTTTTTTCACGTTGTACCAGGTCTTCAGTAAAAAGTGGCGCGATAAAAAACTGCGCAAACATATCAAGCGCCGGCTCAAGCTTACCCGCCTCAATTGAAAAGAAGTAATTGGTATTCGAGAAAGACGTATAAGCGTTATTCGAACCGCCGTTTTGCTTTATAAAGCGTGCATAGTCCCCTTCGTTGGGGTACTTCTCTGTACCCAGAAATAGCATATGTTCCAGAAAATGAGCCAGTCCTGCGCGATCACGCGGATCACTGCCAGCGCCGACTGGAATATCCATCGCGGCAGCTGCGGTGTCTGACTCAGCGTCGTGAATCAAGGTCACCTTCAGCCCGTTTTGTAAAACCAGCGCCCGATACTGTCGGTCGTCGTTTGGACTCTTTTCAATTTCACCGGCAGCAAGTCCGGTGTTGGCGATGAATCCGGTCGCCAGTAACAAGAACAGGGTTCTGAGTGTATTTGGAAAATTCGTAAAGCGAAGCAATGACATACTGGTTTCCGGTTTGAAGCGTGTGCATGTGTTCAATGCTGCAGCCCGCTAGTGGCTGAAGATGATTGGCTGGCTGAATTCAGGGATAATGAAATTCAATACGTGGCGATCTATAAGAGAGTTCACGGTTAGTTCTGTGCCGGATAATCTGCTGCTAAAACAGTTATTCAGCAAAAACGGGTTTGTTTTGAGTTTTTTAGCCTGGCTGATTCAGTAAGCGAATGCATCACTGGATTTTGCGGGCGTCGGTGGTGCCGTAATGGTATCGATCATTATTTGCAATTACCAGCATGGCAGTTCAACCTGTCGGATATGAAAAAAAAACCTGATCCTGTTCGCGCAGCGTTTTGGATGGCTGGCGCGATGATCAGCTTTACTATCATGGCTGTCGGTGGCCGATCCCTTAGTGGTCACCTTGATACATTTGAAATCATGATGTACCGATCGTTCGTGGGGATGGTACTGGTAGTGGGCGGTGCACTCTGGGCTGGCACGCTGAACCAGATACCTACGCAGCGTGCAGGCCTGCACGTCATCCGGAACCTGTCTCATTTTGCCGGGCAGAACCTGTGGTTTTATGCAGTCGCACTGATTCCATTGTCGCAGCTTTTTGCGTTTGAATTTACCACACCGCTTTGGGTTGCCGCACTGGCACCATTTATACTCGGTGAACGCTGGACCCCCACCCGACTATTCACCTTGCTGGTCGGGTTTATCGGCATATTACTGGTGGCCCGGCCCGATACCAGCACCATCAGCCCCGCGCTTATCGCAGCCGCCTTGTGTGCGATAGGCTTTGCGGGTGCAACCGTTGCTACAAAATTACTTTCAGCCACCGAATCAGTGACCTGTATTCTTTTCTGGCTGGTGGTCATGCAGGGAATATTCGGTTTATTGTGTGCAGGGATCGATGGCGATATCACCGCACTTACGCGCCATACCCTGCCGTGGGCGGTGTTAGTGGGCGTGTGCGGACTGGTGGCTCACTTTTGTATTACCAATGCACTGGTGCTGGCACCGGCCACCGTAGTGATGCCGCTGGAATTTTTACGCCTGCCGTTAATCACCGTGGTGGGCTTCTGGTTGTACGGCGAGCCATTGCTGCTCACTGTGTTTATCGGTGCCGCGATTATTCTGGTTGCCAATATTATTAATATCAGAGCGGAAGTCGCAAAGGCCAGGCAAGACAACATCTCAGCTTAAAGGGGGGGGAGTACCATGTGCGCTATGGCGCGGATCATTGTTGATCTCACAAGGCGGTTAA
>JAVCKV010132428.1:0-19090 GCA_032274145.1 Herpochondria borealis | reverse complement strand
ATCGATAACTGGGGAGAATTTCCCAATGCCGATTATGATGAATTTGTAAAAAGTCAGGATGAATATGGATTTGTATATATCGATGTTAAGGCAGGAGTGGATCCTATGTTTACCCTCAAACGATACTCCCGGGGTGATCAAGATATAATAATTGACAACGAGCTACGAGATGAAATCTCGATATACAATGCATCTCTAGCACCAGTACAACCTATCAATATTTTTCCATCATCGGATACAGTGTCTTCCCTTTGTCTGAAGCTCAAAGCCTCACAGTTTTCAGGGATAGAGGATATACATCAAGGTTCTCACTGGCAATTATCTACTGATAGTCTATTCGATACACAGATTTTGAGGGAAGACTGGAAACAAAATGAAAATTATTACAACGAGATAAATACACAAGCGAGTGACGACCTCACGGATATTGAAGTAGATAATAGCCTAGAAAGTGGTGTGTATTACTGGCGAGTTCGATACAGAAATCAATCTCTAGATTGGAGCGATTGGTCTGAGCATTCCAATTTCGTTATAGAAAATTACGGCGATACACTTACTGGCAATCTAGTTCTGAATCCTGATGCCGAAAACGGAATTGTCAATTGGGTTGGTGATATAGAATCACTCATGAATGCTGAATGCAATTCTGTGCCCCCATACGAAGGAAATTCTAATTTTGGCGTGGGCGGAATATGTGCCAATCAATCAGATATCGGGGTAGCAAGTCAGACACTAGATCTATCTAGCTATTCTCAGCAAATAGATAAAGACCAAATTTCGATTGCGCTGAGCGGCTTTATGAGAAATTTTGGTGGACCTGATGTCCCAGAAATGTATTTGGAACTATATGATAATAGTAATCTGATTACTTCTAGTCCAATCCTCTCGAATGCAAATGATACGTGGACTTCCAAATCAGTACTTATTGACATAGCTGTCGGTACCGATGAGGCAAAAATAGTACTCAAAGGAACAAGAAATGCAGGTAGCGATAACGACAGCTACTTCGACAATATCTCTCTCTATCTACTCGACGGTATTGATTGCATATCTTGTATTGGTAAATCCAACATAGACCAAGATGAGGATGGATTCTGTAGTGATATAGACTGTGACGACAAGAACGACTCCCTATATCCCGGAGCTGCAGAATTATGCAATGGTATCGATGACAATTGCGATGGTTTTGCTGACTTTGGTAATACGGTCACCTGGACTGGAAATGGAAATAGTAATTTATGGAGTGAACCTTTTAATTGGGATCAGAATATTGTACCCTTAGCTTGTCAGCACGTGCATATTGATGATGACGCTTCTGTCGTAGTTGATGGTGACTTTGAATGCTACAGCCTAGACATTGCAACCGGCAACACGCTAACCATTCCGATGGTCAATTCACTAACAGTCATCAGTAAAAACACCAATACTGTCCCATCAGTATCGGTCTCTGGAACGATGACCATCGATGGACTTTGTGATATCAAACAATCACAAGGTGCTGGCTTCGATGTCTATGGGACATTGATCAATAACAACCGCCTTAACTTATCAGCCATTAATGCGACTACGATCACTGTCAGGGATACTGGGCTATTCAATAATTTAGGATTATCCATTTTAGAAAATTAACTAAAATATAACCGGGTGCTATATCAGGGTAAATCTAACGATGGATATGGTGCTTTTTATGCAATATTTAGTTTTTAGATTCGTAGACATTTTATGAAGCTTTGTAAATCATTATTTCGGAAGACTTACAAGGATAGAAGTAAAGTAGTTAGGGTTTGATAATAGCAGAGGATCCTGTTTTGACTATAAAAGCACCAGATGATAAATCCAATTCGTCAGTAACGAAATTTGTCATATCTGTTGATATGAATCCAAAATTTAGAACATTAAATATTCCAGAAACGTCTAAAACTTTTCCAATAAATCTAATATTCCCTCCATCTACATATATATTGCCAGGTTGTGATAGTGTACCAACTTTTAGATTTACCCTCACATCTACAGTCAGGGTTTCAGTGTTTTTAAAATAAATATTTTTAGCGGTTTCTCCTGCAGGTATGGTAATAGTAATGGGTGAATATGTAAAGCTATTTTCGTTAATCTCCAAATTGGTAAAACTAGAAGGATCCTCATTTGCTGGGCAACCGCCGTCTACTCTTGACCAATTAGTTTTCACCTGCCATGTTCCACCACCGTCCTTTATCCAGTATAATGTGTTAGATGTGCCACCTGTTTCATAAATTATTCCATCATTATTTCCCCCATCAATACCATCTGGAGCATGAAAGACTCCTTCCATGACAGATTGTATGTCTTGAAAAGAAACAAACCCTACTACGCATACATTTCCATCACTTTCAATTTCAGCTCGAACTCCAGTTGAAGAGTTAGACTTTAAAACTCCAGGAGTCACTTTGTCAGCAGAACTTATTATTCTGTGACTAATAGTAGCTAAGTAGTTGACATCAAGTGAGAGTGCGCTGTTGTTGGCCTTAAATTCTAAGATTTCTACAGTTAAATCTCTTTGCGTGTTGATTTGCGAGCCATTAAGAATTAATTTATTAAAATAGTATGGATAGATACCAAGTGATCGGGTGGAGGGATTATTCATCTGCACATCGTACAACTCAAATATTGAAGAAGACAACGTCTCACATTCTATTAGGCTAGTCCCTGGATCGACAGTTACACCGCTATTTGCATTTGGTGAAAGTGTGAAAGTTCCATTTACCACGATGTTAGATGAGCCAAATTTATAGTGTTTTGGATTTTCTTCCAAGGATGTCCATAGATCTGTAGTGACATTTTGGCCATTAGTCTTAAATATTCCAGCTTCGAAATCTAATCTGTCGCAGGAAAAATCACTTAGTAACGTCCATTCTCCATCGTCGCCCAAAAATTTTACATCCGGTAATAAAACATTTTGGGTATTGATGGTATTAATATATGTTGAAGAAAATATTAATCGGTGTTGTTGGATACCCGTCACTGTTGCTGATTGATGCAACTGTAAATTGCCAGTTACTGTTAATATACTTCCAAGACTAGACGTTCCATCTAGAGTTAATTCTAGACCATCTTTATTGCTCCAAATAAGATCTCTACATTCTGCAGTATAGTTTTCAGGAATGCGGAGATCTCCTTTAGTTCCCGAATGTATGAACACATTATCAACTATGGACGGGACACAACCATTACTAGTACCATCAGCAAGTGTCCAGAAATTTGGATCATTCCAGTCATGTGCAACTCCTGTCCCACCCAGCCAGTAGTAGTCTGTTGGGTTTGGAGAATTTACAATAGTCCATCCAGAAGACGAACCTTGTAGCACACCACTAGACAGAATGAAATCATCATTTCCATTCGTTTGAATATTAACAAGTACCGCATTCTTGACTGTCAAATCTCCAGAAGTCCTATTTAGGCTTGTAAAATCATTATAAATATTTGTAAAAACTGTTCTCATTTCTTGACAAGAGTTTATGTCGGGTGTTACAACTGTTCCGTTCATTGTTACTTGGTTAGATCGGGAATTACCACCGTTAAATTCAACCTTAACTCCGTGCTCAACAATTGTAAGTTTTTCAGCTAGCGTAAATGCATCACCTAAAATTACTCTTCCAGTGTCTTCGATTACCATAGATCCTATGATGCAATCTTTACATACAAAGTTCATGTGATCCACAGCTGAGGTACTTCCGTCAGTATTGTCAGGGTATTCAAGAAGATGAAGCTCATCAACTGTAAACGCTGGCTCACCATTCTGCTTTGGACTCCCCTTAAATTCTTTGACAAATATTGCGTGAGCTCCAACTAGCGTCAAAGATCCATACGTATTTCTCGAATCCCATTCGTCACAAAGTATGTTAGAACCATTAGTATTAAAAACTCTTGGTATACGAGTTGCATTGGATGGAAGGCCATCATTAAAGAGCATTAATCCAGCATTGACATTATGTCCATTTGTATTCCAAGTCCCATTCAACATTAGAATTTGCTGTGAAGCCTTCAAATTGTTTAATTGATTAAAAGTAACTCCTGCGTTGATGAACTCAACTCTCAATAAATCATGATTACCTGTTTCAATATTTTGTTGACCCGACGTCCTACTAAAGGTCCATTTGTTGTTACTATTCTCGGGATTGTTGGAACTCGCATATTTTAATCTATGTGTCGATTGAAGGCTTAAGTTTCTGAATACATTCATCACGACGGGATCATTATCTATTCCATCAAACTGAATAAGGAAGTCATCTGCTGTCTGTACTAGAATAGAATAGACATTGTAGGAGCCAGGTGGAATTGTGACAGTCCAATCACTAGTGGTACTAGAACTATCAGTAAAATGAACAATGCTATTTTGATTAGGAAGCACTCCTGTTAGATTCATGAGGCTTTCATCTTTATACCAGTGACTGATATCATCCCAATCACCAGACCCTCCGCCCCAGTAGAAGTCAGTTTGAGCATCTAAAGAAACTATTGCATAAAGCACTAAACTTAATGAGAGCGCTATATTTTTGAATATATTTTGTAGATAATTCATAATACTGATAAGATATTAATTCGATTAATAGTCAAATATGAAGAAATTTCTAGGCTTAATTGTCACCCTTTCGGGTGATTTTAATTTTTTCCCAGTGTGTTTGGATGACAATTTCATTAACCTAGTATTCAATCCAGTTGTACAGAATGCTATTACAGAAAATTACTTGACCTGAAGAAAAAATATTATTACCAAAGACAGTCTTGATAGTCAGTCAGCATGTGAAACAATAGACCTACAGCCACAACTCTAGTCCTAGGTATTATCAACATTAACAAATACAAAGCAATGGCATAATAACTATGCAATGGATGAAAACCGATACTGCATCTTTCTGGCACAAAAATCTCTTTGCAATGCATCAAATGAGCAAATGAAGGCCATACGAATCCGCCCTCCAATGGAAACATATCCTTACATGCATAGAGGTGATCAAGATCTACCAACATAGTAGCCAGCATGATAACCCATGCTGATTTCCAATGCTTTCTAAAAAACACATAAGACAATACACCGGGAGCTAGGAAATGAAGACTATAATGTATGATAGTTTGTAGCATAATCATCGGGATATTTTTCCTTGTTTCATATGAAATACTCCTAAATGTTTTTTCTGTCTTCGAAAAGTAGAACTGGTGCAAACACATTACCGCTAAACGTTCCAGTTCGACAGGCGTCCAAAAAATAATTTACTTTTTTCTGGTCTGATTTAATTCTTCTCTTAGTTTAATGTATAAGTCCTTATACTCTAAGTAGCTTGTTAGTTTCGTTATTGGAACCTTATTACCATTGATATGATGGTACGACCACTCAATCCATGAACCATCATAATTCTTCACATCTGGATAGCCTAATATCTCTCTCAGGATAAATGCTGTGTGAGAAGAACGAGAACCTGACTGACAATAAACAATGACTTTCTTATCTTTTGTAATCCCCTTGGCCTCTAGGTTAAAGATCAAGTCCTTGGTACATTTAATTCGATGATCATCAGCTAGATCTGACAGATCTGACCAATTAAGATGAATGGCTCCGGGGATAGCACCTCGAGCATAAGCACCATTCTTATGTGCCCATATTTTTCCGTTGGATATGAATGGTTGTGCAAGGAACTCATAAGATTCTCTAGTATCTACAATGATCGTATTGGGGTCTTTTATAGCATCTAGAACATTATCCATGTTGGCATATAGTGTTGAGTCTAATGATCTACTGACCTTATAATCCGAAGATTTGATAGGAGTATGACTAGCGGTATCTAATCCGTATCCAGCTAGTCTCCAAGCTGTTTTCCCACCATTGATCACTTGATAATTTGATAAGCCATAACAATCAAAAACCCATGATAACCTCATGGCGTCACAACCTCCTTTGTTATCGTACAACAGTAGATGTGAGCTATTTGTGGCACCCAGCTTTTCCAAGAAAGATTGGATTTCTTCTCGATCACATATCATGCCCTGAAAAGTAGAGAACTTTTTAGATCTGAAATCTGGCCTCCATACATTCACAGCATCACTAATATGCCCAGATTGATATTCGACAGATTTACTGATTTCCACTGGAATTACTTGGTCATTACTGAGCATTAACTGAGCTGCGTCATATACAGAAATTAGCCTCGGCGATTTGATATCATCTTTATTGCATATCTCGAGCTGAGAAACGCTTTCGTCTGATTTACAGGCAGAAAGACCGATAACTATTAGAACTAAAATTATTTTAGAATATGTGGTAGACACGCATCATAAATTTAATACCCAAATTGACTTCACTCAAACATGAGTGGTGATGTTTTCAACCACTACAAGGTTGCTCGCATGATTTTTAGCTTTGAGATTTGCTGCTTTCTCTTTGAGCTATTCTAAATCATGCAATCTATTCACTAAAAGTAGTAACATTAAGCGCAATCATCTGATCCACTCCTAGTGCAAAATAATTCTCTGCATAGACCTTCCTTCACTACTGTTGATTACCACAAAGTAAATTCCAGGCACCATATCGGACATATCAATTTGCACTTCATCATAGCTTCTGTTTAGGTTTTCTGATTCTTGCGATAATACGTTCCTACCCATTTGATCAAAAATATCTATTTGCGCATTTTTAGCACCTTGTAGTTCGATATTAAACCTACCTGACGATGGATTAGGATATATTTTGACGTCCATAGCTAGAGGATTCGTTTCTACGACATCCACACTAGTACCTGTAGTAAATGCATACGTGAATCCACCTCCAAAATCTGGCTGCATAGTTTGCCATCCAGAACCAGCACCTCTCAAACGTATCAAGCCATTTCCATCATTATTGGCCCACCACGCAATACCATCTTGACCAGAGTCTGTCACTTCCAAGTAGTAACAACCATTCAATCCACGAATGGTATCCAAATAATTTGTATTCTGACTGAGCCCTACGACACGTGACTCTATGGTTACACCATCTGCATCTTTCAAGAACCATTTTGTTTCCGAAGAAGCCAAGTTTGTGCGCATATTGATGATTATATCACCCTGAATGATTGGTGCTCTTTGGAAAGTACTAACCCTCATATCATTGTTTGAATATTGATCCGAACTGCCATTGACTTTATGCAAGTCTGCAAAAAATGTATCTGAAAACAAGAAATCTTTAGGATCTAAATGAGGCAATGCGATCTCTACCTCTTCCAGATATTCAATCATACCACTCCACTCGTAGAACTCTGTACTCGTAACACCATACCGGATGACCATACTCGTAATAGGATCTGAGCCGCTATTTTGTACTAGTATCTTCGGTTCTGCACATACTGGATTGAGTCGACCATATTCCACATAATCAGATGGTGATATAATCTGTTTTAATGATGCATCAGAAGAGAAATTGGCACTGCCATACTTAGTTAACTGTACATTCACTTTATACCGACTATCTCCTGTTGCTGTATTCACACCGTAATCAATCATAAATTCTGAATCTTCTCCTACAATATCAGCTATTTCACTTTCCTGTAGGTCAGTGGGCGCTCCCGGACACCAGCCCGCTCTATCATAGACCCATGTACCACCTTGTGGATAGATAGGATTGAATGCACATTCTGTATCTACCAGCCATTCGATCTCCTTGGCTCCACCATTGATATTTATATTATGAAATCTAGGAATAAACTCGCCCTCCTGACCATGACCAGTTGTAGCAACTCTAACTTTCATCTCTTCTACACCATCCTCTACACGTACAATCCTAGGCTCTAATACATCCTCTGCTGCGATCTGTCCATAGGTATTAGATCTAGGGGGCCATACTTGAAGGATATCTATTACATCTCTTGTAGGTGTACCTTCTATGTACTCGAATCGAATATCAATATCCTCTTGCCACTGACCTCCAGAATCCATGACAAGACGCTTACTGCCTTTCAGGATCGGTCCAAAATCAGTCACATCAAATATCCAAGTTTTTCCATCCAGCCCAAAATCTAGCCCAATACCGTAGGGAGTCACAAATGATAGTAATTCGTACTTCGCTGGAGCTTTTAAGTAGTAGTCAAGAGATGCAATCTCAATGCTGCCGTCCGACTCCACTTCAAAAACAGAGAAAATTTCTCCATCTTGATCATAATAATAGCCTTCGGATCCCAACCAATAGTAATTTTCACTTACAAGGACGACATCGGTACCTTCCACCTCATACTCTGATACCAAAGTTGCTGCATTTGCCAGTGAATCAGTACGTGTAATTGTCGTATTGGTAACGTCGTAGTCCCCAGAAAATAGCGTAAGATCGGGTCGAATGAGAGAGTATTGAAAGCCTTTGAATATATCAGCACCTCTATGTTGCCTCCTTGTGATATCAGTATCCACATCTGCATGGGCAGCATAGGGAGTTTGGTCTAGTACAACGTCCGCTGACTCTCCATCAAAATCATAATGTAAAAGTAAATTATCATAGTATGTATTGGCAGCAGAAGGTCTTACCAACATAATTTCTTGTACTTCGACAGCCGATAGCGCCTTATCGAATAGCATAAAATCATCAAGACCACCAAAAAAACCAGTACTTCCTGCAGATGCTCCTAGCCAAAACTTCTCTATATCTATCGGTCTTGTCATCCCAGTACCAGAGTGCCATAGATCCCCATTAAGAAAAATGGACATGGTACCTGTAGTTGTATTCTTTGTAAAGGCCCAATGGTTCCAAGTCTCATTGAGTTGATTGAGATCCACAGGCTTACTGATACGATCATAATTAGAGCCGTCATTCCCACAATCCCAAAAAATACTACTGTTTGACCAAGGAAGATGGATGTTCAGCTGTCTACGAGCTGCATCATCTTCAGCATACAAGATTGTTGTTTTAGTCGGTACATCGTGTACTTTGTTATTAGACCAAAAAGCCACTGTTATTTCGCTGTTCGTGTTACCTAGATGATCTGTAGGAACAATCATTCGGCTGGTATTCAATTCTAGATACCCATCATCATTGCTATACGCGTATGCTTCTGTAGGAGTCATACTGGCTGCGGATGTTATATTCAACAACTTTTCTGACTCTGTGTACGACAATTCAACAATAATATTTTGGTCACTATCAAAGTCATAGTTGTTCTGAAAAAATAGTTTTGATTCCAAATCAGCGATAGAAGCATTATCATTATAGACAATGAGAAAATCTAATCCATTAATATCTATATCAGATAGTTGAGTTGCTTCAGATTGCGCTAGTCGAATCTGCAAATAATCGATGTCTTCTGCTGTCGACTCTAGTTCTAATGCAAGTGCACCGATCGACGATAAGCCGTTCAATTCTGATTGGTCGATCAAAATGTAACTTTTGGAAACCGATGCATTGGAGAGTAATTCTAAATCAGAACTATCATCAACTCCAATTTTTGTACTTATCTCATTAGAAATATTGTTGACCTGTGTCTGTACAATATCCCGTAGATAATACGTAAAAATAGGAGTCTCACTGTAGTCGAACTGATCCCCAGAAAATCCACTAACGATATGCGATGGATGCGTTGCTTTCAGAGAGTCAACTCGAGAACTATCAATAATACTGGTGTTACAGCTATAATCCCATTCTCCGCATCCTCTATTTCTATCGCTCGTAGTGGATACAAGTCCATCTTTGCAGCGCATAGAATAATACATCAGTATTTTCTCATAATCGTTATGATCTACGTCTGGAAAGCTAATCACTGAATCTCTAGTGGTAGAGTTATAATTGAATGCCTGTAAATTAATATCATTCTGACCAAAAGAATCAAAAGATAAACAAATAGCTAAGACAAGAATGCATGATTTGATCATTGATAGGAGTTTAGAACTTGAAATACAAAAGAATTAGAAGCCATTGCATAATGATTATGGAGCTACCGCAATCTAGAAATACAGAATTACTGAAAACACACGGATCGTATATACATTTGCTAAAATAGTGATTATAGTGAATATATCGTAAAGACTTTCGATATGTATTTATTCGTAGTATACCTAGACATATAGACCTAAATTCAGTCTGGGTACAAAAACAGCAATCATCTAGACATCTTCGAACCCTCTGACACACTGCTTAATATCAGTCGCACAGCACGTTCTGCGACCCTTTACAAGATGACATCATAATATATCTCAATTATTGTATGAGCGCAGTTTCATCAATAGCAATGATTGCGCTCCTACATTTTTACAAATTTCTTAGTTACTGGTTGTCCGCCATTATTGATCCGCAAATAATATAAACCTTTTGGCAGCTCCCTCACAGTAATTTGATTGGTGATTAATTTTTGATCAATAATCTGTCCCAGGGATGAAAGAATAGTAATCACAACCTCGTGCTCTAAGCCGTCGATATACAAGATGTCATTCGCTGGATTTGGATAGATATGGATATCCTTTTTGTCCAAATCGATGTTCGAAACAATAGCACAATCATCCCCTACTGTATAGTCGATATACTTTGTTACAGCAAGCCCACCTGCAAAAGCAAACTTACACGCATACCTCAATGATGAACCCACCGTCTGACCACCAAAAGTCTTCGAAAATGTCAACCCAGACACGTTTGTCATTTCATATTCTGTGAATGGTGACTCTTGCCAGAGAAAAGCTACGACACCTACTTTGTCAGTATCTAACAAGGTGAAAGTCATAGTCACATTAGCACCTACGGTCTCAAAGGTTGCTTCATAACCAATAGAAAATGCTCCCTGCTGCGCCTGACTAGCGATCTCGCTACAAGATTGGACATCGACCACTTCGATATCCACAGACTGAGAAGTTGATTGTCCCCCTAGATTATCAGTAGCTATTGCAGAGATCACTTGAGATCCCGAAGTAGCATCAGACCACGAATAGCTAAATGGTGTACTAGAATCTTCTCCGATCTTTTCATTGCCTGAGTAAAACTCCACAAGATCAACAGTACCATCTATATCTGAAGCGGATGTGGTTACTTCTATAATATCTCCTTCTTTGAAAGTAGCATTGTTATTGGGTGAAACAATTGCTATGGTTGGTGACAGGTTACCATCACTCGATACAATAACCAGCACATCATCGTAAGACTCATAAGAGCCATCACTTACTGTTAATCTACATTTGTGGACACCTTCTTGTGCATTCGAGATGGTTGGTTGACTTGACGTCTCAGTATTAAACACTAATGCCGATGGTCCATAAACTTGCTGCCAGCTAAAAGTCAGCGCGTCTCCATCAGGATCACTACTGAAACTACCATCTAAAAGCGTCGTGGTAGATGGTAAAGTGATAACTGCATCTGCACCTGCATCAGCAAGTGGTGCCGAATAATCTAATGGCGATGCGTAACTGAAGTTCATTCTTCCGAGATTGAACTCACCATTCGTAAACACCAATCTCAATATATGACTACCAGCTCTCAGCTCAACATTATTTAGCGTTTTGCTCTGCCAGTTATTCCAACCACTCGTAGACTCAACGGCAACAGGCGAGCTTATCGCTACACCATCTATTTCAAAGTAAAAAGGACCTCCCCCCGCAGAATTATCGGAAGCAAACCTAAAATCAACATCATAGTAGCCTGAAGATTCTACATCAATAGAATATTCCACCCACTCTCCTGCATTGATCCAGCCTAATGTCGGACCTTCTTGATCGTCTAATTCACAATCTACATATTGATCCAACCGGTAGTTGCCAAAGTTAGCTTGAGAATTGTCCACATAAGAAATTCCTTGCCCTACTCCACCTTCAAAGATGTCAAAATCAGCGGCTGCAATTGTTCCTGGAATCTGGAAAACTTGATTAAACGGCTTTTGGTCTCCGACTTGTATGTTGATTATATTCGTATTATTGAAGTTGTCATTCTCATATACCTTAGCGTATAACCCATGGATACCTAATGACAGATTTTCTGCTTTGTATTGAAATGGAGCACTAGTATCTCCTCCTAGCAAAGTACTACCATCGAAGAATTCAACCTTAGTGGCTTGTCCACCAGTGATCTCCGCTGTAAGTCTCACACTTCCTCCAGGATAAGCAAAGAGAAAGTCGCTCGAAAGCTCACCTCTGACCGCTATATCTTTGCTTGTAACCAATTCATTCGCCGGAACAGGCAAAACGTATCCATCAGAGAACGTAACCTCAATAGGCTCGTCCGCATAATTATGAGCAACATATATGATCTCACCATCTTTGGTAAATGATGCTGCAATAGGATGATCCGCTGTGATATCAACATTGACAGTACCTAGAACATTCATGGCATGTAACCAATGATATGTCTGAGCATCAGAAACCCCAAATTTCAAATTACGATCGTCATAAGAATCATACAAATCAATCGCAGATTGAGGGTCCAAGAAAGACAGATATTGCCAATATACATCATGCCATAAGTTGTCATTGGCTTCGTTACTAAGAATCCCTGTATTCGCAGAGATCTCATTCCAAAGCGACTGCATATACTCTTGATGATGTCCCAAATATAGGGATCCACCATGGATAGGATACATCTCTATGCCATACGCAGCAGCTATATCCGAAGTCCAAAAAGTTTGATTATCATATCCATTACCCCAGATACGCGAGGCTACTTGATAGCCATACCCATCCTTGAATGTTCTATTATTGATATCAAACCAATATTCCTCTGTTGCTGTCTGCTCTGTTGTGTATATGTATATCCCTAGATCCCGGATAGCATCGTTGTCAGTTATCGATCCCCAATGAATCAAGGAAGATGCAAATTGCATACTCTCCGATGTAGATTCTTGATCGTTACCGAATGGAAAAGTAGCAAAACCATTGGCCCAACTATGCCCCGCATACGGGCTGAAATTTCTCAAGAACGGAAATGTATCATCCTCTCGATTCATAGAAGCAGCATCCCTGATAAGCAGATCGATCATACCTCCCCACTCTTCAGACCAACCTGGCACAAATTGCTCAATAAACGCTGCAGCATGTATAAAATAGCCCCAATGGAAGTGGTGATCATTAATGTTATTATCCTGCCCATGACCTGCAGGATAGCCGATCATAGTCGACCATGCATCATCGTAGTAATATATAAATGCTACTTCACCATTCTCAGCTTTTAGCCAGTCTTCAAGCCTTTCTTTTACGGTCTCGACAATCTTATCTCTCGATTCCGTTTTTCCCATCTCATCCGCTACCCTGGCTGTTTGTATCAATCGATTCATCACCTGCCCTTCATTATACGAATCCGTCCATGTAGCTAACCCATCATTTTCGATCTGTCCAATTTTTGCGCTCAATAATGCTGGATCAAAACCGTCGCTGTAATTATCTAAATATGGTAAAGTAGGTAGGATGCCCTTGAATACATTTTCGACCACAAATGAATTACTTTCTAGCATTTTTAGCTCACCTCTTATGGTGTTGTATTTGAGGTCATTTGGTTGTGCAGACGTTGAGGATAGATGCGCCCATTGATGCGGAAGCAATCCCATAATCGTAGTTACTGCAGATCCTTCCATAACCTCGGTTTCTACCTCAAACCGAGTAGCCATCAGAGATGTACTCTGATCAAACTCCCAGGCAGTAGTGGTATTTGTTGGGAATACATATGCAAACTTCTGATACTCATCCGCTCGATCACTGGCGCTGGAAGAATTGTCAGGCAGCATTGCCATCGACCAGTAGTTATTTCCGTTGAGATCAGACGTATATACGTTACCCGATTTACTCCAAGTACTTCCTGAAGGTCCATATACCGCAAAATCAGCTCCTGACGCCGAGTTACTAATTACCAGTACTTCGTTATCTATGGTTACAGCTCCTTCATTGACTTCGATTCGAGCTATGCTAGAAGAACTTTTTGTGAAATATAGAAAAGGCATCCCGATCCCCGATGTAGCGGTAAATTTGTTGCCATTGTGATCCCAATCCATCGTCACTGTCCAGTCGGAGTGATCAGAAACGGTAGTGCGCGATGCATTCATATTCATGATCCCAACTACTACGGATCGCGTATCTCCTAACGGCTGAGAACTGCCGTTAGGTGTAGAAACGGGTACAATATTACTTACAATCAATCCCTCATTTACGGTCTTCATTGACATCGGATAATTGAATAAATTATCTGCATGATCCTCCTTGATCAACTTCGACCACCAATCATTGGTAGGTACAGGCTTGTCACTGGCAGCTCCACTCAGCTGCGGTGTCCCAGAAGGAAATCCATTTCGTCCAGCTTCATCAGTCCCAGGGAATGTCTTGGTATATGAACCGTTACCGACATTTATGATTTGACCAGTCACTATCGTACAAACCAAAGAAAAAACCAGCGTTATTATTATATTAGCCTTGTGCATAAGAATCGAATTTAGATCAGATGATTATGCAAGTATAAGGGTAATAATCTTCTTGGTTAGAATAAGATTGGTTGATTTTGAACATCTAGCTAGTACCAACTTATTTTCTCCTTCTCAGATGCCTTGTTCTATATCTAGTCAGTAAACCTGGTTGCATAGAATAGCATAACCCGTGCGTTGTAGCAGATGCTTTCAAAATCCCATTCTCAAAACATATGATTCTTAAGAATCGAATTTCTAGTTTGTGCCCTCACTAATAGGATAATGCAATGATCGTATTTTAATATTCGATTAATTACCAAAGCATATTCTCTATTGCAGCTACTGCCTGTTCAAAATTATGTGAACAATCTTTACGTTCGAGAAGACTTAGGATCACCGACATATCAATAGGTCCATATGTTTTCAAGATCCGTATTTGAGCGCTTGATAGATTTAGTGATTTAGCTAGGTTCAATGATCTTTGCACTTGCCTTTGGCATTCAGCTATCCGTCGTTGCATTTTATCCAATGCAGGAACAGGTGTTATCCCATCTACCTCATTGATGGTCATGCCTGTATCCGATCCTGATATGTCATCGCGATGAACTACCGCACTAGGCAGCGGTGATGGTAGGTCAACTTTTGTACGTCTTTTTTCTTTTGAAGGTGTGGGCGGAACCATATTGTGAACTCTATTCCGAAAGTGATCTACTAAATCCCTTGACAGTGCAAATTCACTCAAATGCTTACCGCAATCAATACAAGTAATGATTGCACTTTTGGCGAAGTGAACTGTGATTGTTTTCTGGCCATTGACCCTATTGCCCGTTTCACGATGAAAATTAAGAGAAAGGTGTTGTTCGCCAGAGCTGATAGATTTACTGCAGATGTTGCATGTTGTGAAGTGTGACTGATTGCGCATAATCTTTTGATTTACTAATAAAAAAAGTACGCAAGAAAAGCCTAATGAATTATCATTCTTTTTGATCGACTGACCCCCATCTATTTAAGCACCGTAGCAGATAAAGCTCGGTTGCTGATCTAAGAATTAAAAATTCTAGATTCTCTTGATGCGTATTAATTACATATACAAAATGGTTCTATTGGCGAGATAGTTCCCTACCCTAGAATATTGCATTCGTATTCGCCAATCTTCGCTGGCTAGGAGCACTCTAATTGAAGGATCGGACTATTAATCAATTGATGATAGAGAAGGGCCTTGCCAATGTGTGATATAATAAGCGGCGAAATGGGACCTGTTCAATCTGTTCAATCTGTTCGATAATGCATATCATAAACCTGAATCTGTCTTTCTGGACAACAGTCTTTTTATGAAATTTATGAAATTAGAACGATATACCAGAAATATAAAAAATATAGAAATAGAGAGAATAACAAGAGGTAGACTTGTTGTTATGTTGTCTAACTGAACTTGATTTATGGCAGATAATCCAGTGGGTACTTTTGTGTCAAATAGGTCAAAATAATCTTTTAAAATAGCGGATACTGTGAATAATTGCATCAGAGCTAACACAAAAAGTATATTAGATTGATTGGCCTGCACATTACTATTCGTATAAGCCACTTTACGAGTTAAAGACTGTTCTAATTCATTGACACTTTCTTCGATGTTATTGTAGAGCATGTCTAGTTTCCAGTGCACCCATATCCAATTATGTAAATCGTTTTGCCATTTTCCTTGACGAGATGTATGGTTATAATGATTTTGTTTCAACTGTCTCAAAGAAAGAGAGATTCCGTCATAATACCTTATGTACTGATTGCTATTGATGCTCTTAAAGTTATATTTTATGTTGTCAAACATTCTAGTTATATATCCGCCATAGAATGTTTTTAGTTGAATAAAAGAAATTTGCGATACTATAAGGCTCGAGATTACGGATGCTATATGTTTTGAATTTAATCCATAGATTGTCGAATAGAGCCAACCTAAATATATGATATGACTATTTGATTCCGTAAGCTTTGGTATAACAGGAAACTCAAGTCCTGCAACATCTGCGGATTCATTATTGATCTGCACCGCATTTCTTATAGCAACTTCATTTTCGTTGAGAACTTTCTCAAATCTACTATCGCAGGTCGAAACTAGATATCCAGTAGTCTGAGGGATAGATATATGCTTGGCCTTAATTCTCATATTTGTTTCTAAAAAATCCTTCACATACAATTCACAAGATGTGGACCAAACAGACTTAGTTGGGTTGTTTCTGACCGTATCAACTACCAATATATCACGAACTCGCTTATAAAAATCATTCATTTCAGATATATTTAGCCGTGACAATGCACACCTGAAACTAAGCTGATATATAATCATAAAGCTTTTTGAGCCTTTATCGAAAAGAATATTGAAAGTACTTTGATCTTCTAACAAATCAGCAAAAGGAAGTGATTTTAGAGTATTTGAATTCGAAATGCAATATTGCTCTTTTAGCAATTGAGTGAAATTTCCGTTCCTAAGAGGTGCTACATAATATTCGCAACCCGCTTCTACTTCATTAAGATCTAACCATAATCTTGATAGGTTATTTTTTTGCAATTAGTTCTGTAATTTGATCAGTAGATATCGTATCAGTGCCAGTTGTCTTTATCCAGGTTTCTTTGTCCAAGACAGTATTTTGCATTAAGAATTGCCTATATCTAGAGCTATCAATAACTAATGGTTGAAGGCAATAAAAGTCGATATCTATGAACTTAGATTTAGAGATATGTACTTCCATGGTTATCTAAGTAATGTTGAGGCAATGGCTCTTTTCTATAATCTATGGTTAGTTCTTCATCTGTAGCAATAGATTTTATTGTAACCACAGAAAGAGGATATCTAACGACTTTACAGTTGGGAGTTCGCGAGTGATTGATGTAGCTGTATTTTGTACGAAAAAATCTAACAATTAATTTATCATCTTCAATAGCGTTCCATTCATGATATATCATGTCTCCAGACCAACTATTTTTTCTTTTATTGTACGCGTGATAATCTATTTTTTGACCGTCTAGAAAGCCCAAGATAACCCCATTAGGTATCTGATTGTCAGCAAACAAACCATTCCCGTGAATTTCACTTTTTTTTATCGTAGCTGAACTAATATTGTTAATTACACCAGAAAACATACGGCTCTTTTTACAAATGTATCATTTTTTTGTGAAACTGTAATCTTCAGACAGCACTGTAGAAATAAGCCTAGTGGATACCTCGTGGAGATTAGCCTAAAGGGATATCCAGTAGTCTGACGACCTATTCCCGTTCTGTGAGGCAAAAGGACACTAGACGTCAAATAAAGAAAGGCATACTGAGCTGTCCCGCCAGCTGTCGAGAAAACAAGGTCATGCATACCCGAACAGTTATAGAGGAAATACTAGTGGCAGTCCATGTTTATTTGATGATACAACACTAATACAAAGTAAGACTGCAATTTACCCAAAAACATAAAAGCCTGTAAATCAAGTGATTTATAGGCTTTTGATATTGGATGAAACATCCTTAGTGATCCCATCAGGATTGGCTCCGCCGATCCTTATTGTTCCGAGGTCAAAATCAAATGCTAGTTTGCTATCGCAAATCATTGCTTTTGTATTTTAATACAGAATTACAACCAAGCTTGCATTCTTCCTTAAAACACAAAAGCTAGTCAATAAATTGACTAGCTTTTAATTTCAAGGCTTCCATCTCAGGGGTATTAACAGCTGAAATGTCATTTTTTGTTTGATTTTCGGAAGTTGTGCTAAAATTGTCATATTCATAACTTGCTTCTTGCTGTTGCTGAGGTTGTTCCTGTTTTTCTACTGCATTTTCATTCTTCTCATCAGTCTCGATTTCATAATTGGTAGGATCCATTTGATCAATGGAACCCCAAACCCACACAGTTCCAATCTTATCAATGGCAATAGTTAGCGAGCCAAGGTGGCGGACTCTAACAATATCCCGAACCGGTGTACCATCTGCTAGCAACAATTGTTCAAGAACGATCGGGCTTCCCCAACCAGCGATCCAGACCATACCCGCATCATCTAATAGTACAGAGCCAAAAGAGATTTTATTTTCCAATTGGACGAAACTTCCAGGCCAATCCCCGAGCACCGTGTCGACGCTCCAAAAATCCACACTCTTTGATAAATTTGAGAATACGTACAAAGAACCATCTCTGAGCAATATTACTGGAATGGAACCTACCCGCCCGATGTTTAGGACATTCTCAATTTGCTCACTTGAGCTATTATCTACGATTGGTAAAAATTCTTTTGTAATGGTATTTCGAGCCCACAGTGCTCCGTTTACATCGATATAGGCTACGTTGTAATGGGGGCCAATCTCCCACTCTGCTGTTTGTCTCAGATTTTCAACAATGGTTCCAAACCTATTTTTAACTTTCTCAAACTCAAGTGGCCATGTAGCTGTCGACTCCCATACGGAACCTGCTGAATCTACGAAGCTTGGCGAATATCCAAGACTATGCTCTGGGGTACAAACGTTGGCACCGTGCGCTTGATTCGTAGCTGCGAATAGCAACACAAATGTTGAAATTAGTCGAAAAAGCTGTAAATACCTGGTGAATTAGTGTCGAATCCTGAACGACCAAAATATTTTCAAGTGTCAACTTAAGTGTCGATCGCCTGAATAGGGGGGTACAGGGTTTACATTGACCGCTGCATTAGTCGGAGTCAACCAAGTATGGACAAGGCTGAGTTGGCTCATACGAAAATAAATGATAAAGGATTTGTGG
>JAVCKV010132318.1:0-19092 GCA_032274145.1 Herpochondria borealis | reverse complement strand
CACTGTACTTAGAATACATAGATCTACGTTTGTATCTTCCTGCGATAAGAGACAGAAACTGCTATGCGTATTGCTCCGTATGTTAGGAGGAATCAAATCAAATCAAATCGAAAAGTTTCTTCTGCTTGCCGTATTTGCCAAGCAGCATTCGTATATCCTCCTCGCGTTCTATACCCTACAGTAACAACGGGAAAATCCTGTTGAATGCGTCCCAAGTGTCGTTTCCTATTAGGACACGCCATCACCTTTCAGCGTGATATACGTTTTACGCATAATCTCGAACAAAAATGTCCAGACTTTCCTTCAACCGCTTGAGAATACTAGCTTCCGAAAGTTCCTTGACGACAACATCGGGACCCATGTCGGTTCGAGTTGCTCGCACTCGCAAGCCATCTTCTACAAGTTCCACCAAGACTTCAATACCACCTTCTGGTTTGATGCGTCGCGGTGGAGGCGCGCTACGTTTCATGCCCATGGCTTCATACTCTCGCTCTTCTTCGCGCGACATGTAATTCTTCCCTGTATTGGTGGGACGAAAGAGCAACTTGAGACCATCTCGTTGCGTGACGCTGCCGGAAGCAGCCTTGGTGGAGACCTCAAAGTCGGCTGGTGTCACTAGCTTCTTGGAATCGGCCAACAACTTGCCCCATTCCTTGAGATACTCAGTCAATTGTACAAACAAGTCGGCTGGGATACCCAACGACTCGTATCGTTCCAACTCGGGGCCATCTAGTTTCAAGAATGCATCCTCCCAAACAGTGTCGCTCTCCTCTGGCAGCGTTCCAGTCGCACACAGAGTGGCATTGCGTGCGGTTGGTTGCAACGCAATCGCTTGCCACAAGACGTTTGCCGCTGTATCAACGGGAGTCGTTCCATCCAAGACATCGCCAGCCATTAGACAGAAATCATCCTCGCCGCCATCTTTTAATTCTCCAAATTTCAAAATGGTATAATCGAGGGGCGGTTCCACAATGCGATCTTGTACCACGTTTTGAATCGATTCTTCCATATCCCGTCGCGCCTCCAATTTGCGTCCCATGAGATTTTGCATACTGTATGGAAACTTGTCGGTGCGCTCGGTTCCCACCGTTGACACGGCAATGAGTTGTGTCGGTGGAGTACCGACACTTCCGTCCGCAGCATTCATGGTGCGACGCAAGAGGCGCTTTTCGAGCAAGGCACGGGGGGATGTGTTGGTGAGGGAGGTGAGAAAGAAAATAACACATGCCGCATTGTTGCCGCCGATAGGGATTTGCTGAGTGGGTTTCACCACTTGCACCTGAATGCCACTCTCCTGCAGAATTTTGGAAAGTCGGGGAATCAACAGCTTAGCGACAGGATCCTGCAAAAAGAGAGATGGGGTGAGAGAATGATGAACGATGGGTAGACAATAATACGGCAGCACTCGAAAACATGTGGTGCACTTCGTTCGAGGCAACAGTAACAGCAACAACAACGGCAAGCAACACTTAGGACTTACTCCAGAGTCGTCCGCGATAATCAAGATGCGATTCTCCGGACCGCTAGTAGCACTCTCCTCCTCATCTTGACCTGCAGCAGCTGCTCTATCCTGCTGTTTCTTGGCATTGTCAACGCTGCCCAACAACAATCCATCTCCTGCTCCATCAAGAACGACATAGGCACCACCCAACATGCCCCACGATCCCATATCCACACCTTTGCCCACCATGGCGGCATCGGCTGCCGCCGCTCGTTTGGTTGATTCTCGTATCGCCTGACTGTCCTTCAACAAGTTTTCCGTCATGCCATCAATCTTGTTGAGCAATCGTTTCGATTCTTTCTCGGCTCGCGCAGCACTCGATCGTTCCATTTGACGTTTTTGCGACGAAATATCCTTCTTGAGCTCCTCACGCATCTTTTGCAACTGGTCCATGCCCACCTGTACACGTTCCTTGATGATTTCGCGAGCTTCAGCCTTGAGCTCTGCCGCTGTTTCGGCATCCAAGAGTTCCGAGATTTCTTCCGTTGGAAGATCTAGATCCGTCTCCTTGTTGGAACTACTACTCTTGACTGTATCGTCCCACTCACTATCAGGCATCATATCTTCTACGACTTCATCCTTCTCTTTCTTCCAGACCTTGTCGTAATCGACACCTTCGTCCCAGTCTTTGGGAGGTTCCGACGAAGCATAGAGGGGCGTAGAAACCGATGCTTGAGATATTGAGCGTGGGGCGATGGAAAAGGCTGCAATGTTGAAGGGCAAAACCAGAAGCAACGCCATCAGAAGCCCCATCAGAAGCCCTCTTCTTTGTTCAAACCTCAGCATAATGATGCTCTCTGCTTCTCGTTCAGTGATCTGAGCAGAGCTAGGCAGACACTCTTTCTACTTGCCTGTACGTAGTTACTCTTCGTACTATAGGGGCGACGCTGATTGCAACTCACTAGTTCTTTTCATTGCCGTCGTTTCAACCAATAAGTTCGTATATACTCCCCAGTGTGCCCCATTATACCCCTTAGCGTGTATTATATCTTTCAGTTCAACTGCGCGCAAGTAGACAGTAGACGGAGAGACAGTACAAAATTGAAGTACATGATGCACCGGGGTCTATTGTTACAATTCTGCTGAGTTGCTAGCACCGTTTGGTAGTAGGCGGCCACCAACAAATTCGATAATAAGTCAACTAGTTGTACTATAGTTTACTCCCATGATGCAATCTGGTAGTCTCTAACCCCCACCTCCTTGTACGAGCAGCCCAAAACTAGCACGGTTCCCCGACTTGAGTCAAGTTTTTCAACATAACTATAGAGCAGGTTGTCTGGTTGCTTGACAAATCGCGGCCTCTATAGAGTAGAGGCAATACTACAAGCATCAACGTATGCACACTGGCCTGTCAAAACAATGCTCTACTGGGAGGCCACGCAATGAAACAAGACCTGGCAGTTTCCCGTCTTTGTGAATGTAGTCAGGTACACAGTAAGGTAAAAATATGTAGGCTACAGTATCTCAGTTCTACCAGAGCACCCCAGGCAACGCAACAATCGTGACACTGAGAGCAAGGACGACTGGTCCAAGAGCAGTGGAAGTAGACCCAGAGGTAGTACATCTCCATTCAAACACCGCGGACGTGCTGCTTAACAGACCCACCTGTTCCAATCTCCTAGCAGCAAGCCATCCTTGCGCTAGGTCAATGTCATCTGCGATACAGGATCCACCGAGACACACTGGGAGACCCAAGAGATCAAATTGCATTGTCTCCTCAACTTCTTCCGTTTTCGAGCCAAGAACACGCACCCGTCGGCACGAGACAAAAAAGGCGTCTGCAACCCTGTAGTTCCCACCGCTGTCCACGCACGCTTCTTCATACATCTCGACCTTTTCTGTTTCACTCAGAAACTGAACCACCTTTGCTCCTTCAATATTGACTTGCCAAAAGAAGAGAAAGGTACCCTGCTTTGGTTGGACTTCAGAATCAATAGCCTGGGCTGTTGATAACACGACCTGCTGGGCCTTGTCAATAGTCACCGTCTCTTCGCTACATATTCCAAGTGTTTCGTCGGTTTCGTCAATCATGTCTCCTCGGCACACCCAGAATGTGCCTGGCATTTCATTCTCCCACTGTCGCTCCGTCTCTCGAAGAGTGTATTCTTGAAATAGTCCGATGTTATCATCCACAGAGCAGTCGATTCCGTAGCATCGAGGCCTGTTCACGACAATTACTTCCCTTTCCAGTACCGGATCTAGCGTAGAGGGACTATTCCGCCACCCTCTGCATGTGGCACGGAGGCTAAGATTCACGAACTTTCCGCCGTTGCTTGGACACAAACGTCTGTAGGAAGACGCACTAGTCTCTCGGTACTCCACAAATTGGGTTCTCGTTTCATCCACAGTCAGCACAGTCATGTCTACCTCGATCTCCGAGAATGCTGATCTGAGAACAGCATTGTTACGGAGGGACACGGTCTGCGCTTGGCAGACACTGTTGATTTCTGTCAGTTCTGTGAAGGAGTCTTGGATCTCAATCACGTTATTGAATGTCTGGCGAAGACATCGAAAGTCCACAGCGTCCCCGATCGTAGAGAGTTGGCTTGATTCAAGTGGACATGCAAAACGTTCTACTGCTAGGGGCCACACTCGTACGCGGTTAAAACGGGAAGAATCCTGCAAACCAACAGGACGATTGCGACTAAAGGCTTCCTCAACGCTCCCCTCGGTAAGCCTCTCTGAAATAGTTCTGAAATCAGCACAAAAGGGCCGTGATCGTTGGGGGCGGTTGCGTCTAGCGACTTCCTCTGCCAAGATGGAGAGCTCAGAGCATCCCAAACGAGTTTCCAGAAATCTTGAATCAAAGTCGAAGTTGTTGGCGAGACATGTACGGGGAAACACATTCGTAACGAGAAATGTGGAGGTGACAAAGAATCTCATGATAATTGTTATTGTTCCGTATTGTGTAAAGTTATGGCTGGTTGCGCCTCATCAATGATAGCAAAAGATATCTCATCTTCATTCTTGTGAAGAAAAACTTGAGATGAGCTTGAAAAAGTGCTCAGGCGCACCATGTGACCCAGTCATTCACTTGCTACATGTTACTGTATCATTCGAGCCACTATATTGATAATTCTGATTACAAGTCTCGTTATAGCGTCCTAAATCCGCTCGTCTGCTGCTGCACTGTATGTACGGAAGGTTTGGTCCACCGGTTTTCATCATCGTAGTTGCTGCTCTAGTAAGTGACGAGCATGAAAACATCAGTTCTTCCCTATGGGCAAGCCTTTTATATTGTTTCGTATTCAAACTGGATCAGAATATTAGTACAGCTGAACCCAGTGTCATAGTTCTGGTGCGGAACTACCAGAGAAGCCACACGCCAGCAGCAACAGTAGCAATCAAAGAACGAATCAAGGGTGCCAGCGCAAAAGCCTCAGAGACACACCGCCACTCAAACTCAGTGGAACTACGTAGCGCTTGTTCAACCCGCTGCAACCTCTCAACACCAAGCCATGCCGCAAAGGCGTCAATATCCTCCGGTGTAGTACACGATACACTAAGGCACACAGGAAGCCCCACAACATCAAACTGCCGTGTTTCGTCGACCCTAGTTCCACCGCCAACGCGCACCCGCTCACAGCGAAGAACAAAATCTTCGGCCACAATGTATTGCCCACCGCTGTTCATGCATGTTTCCTGGTAGAGCACAGTTTCTGCAGTTTCATCCGGAAACAGGGCAACTTGCTCTCCCTCAACACCAATGTCCCAAAAGAGAATCGTACGCTGCTTTGGTTGAATCTCCGGAACAATGTCCTGGGCGATCCATTTTAGGGCTTCTGCCTCGCTAAGAGCAAAGCTTTCTGCACTGCATCCGATAAGGTCGCCCTCACACACCCAATTGGTGGCAGACACTTGGTTCTTCCAAAGTTGCTCCGTCTCGCGAAGCGTGTATTCTTGGAACAATCCTATGTTGTCGCTCGCAGCACACGCAGCTCCATAACAACGAGGTCTGTTCATGACAACCATATCTACCTCAAGTGTCTGCTCCCTAGCGGTGCAGATGAAATCGACACAGGAGCTAACAATACTTGTTGTGTTACAGACGGTGCACGCAGATCGATCTCCACGAACGTTCCACCGCTTCTCTGACACATGTCCCTGTACTCCTCGCTGGATTGGTACTCCACGAGCTCGGATGTTGTATCATTCACGGTCTGTGCACTTATATCCACTTCAATCTCTAAGAATGCTGATCTAAGACTCGAATTCTCCTCTCAAGAGAAAGGGTTTGCTCCTGACAGGCGTCATTGATTGGCGATTGCGGCCGAGCTCCTTGTAGATCACGTGTATCACTGGCGGCGCGACATGTGGAGGGGAACGCGACCCCTAGAATGAGGAGGGTGGCAGGGATGAAGAATTTCATTGCTGTGGTACCTTGTGGTTGCTATGCTGTTGGTTGATTTGTGAGCGGGTGTTGGTTATACATCTCATCTCATCTTTCTTTCGACAACTTTGAAATTGAGATGAAAAATGAGACTATCAGTTTTGTGTGGGTTGTATCAATTTTGTGTAGACAGACACCGCACACCCGCAAAATGGACGCTACGCTGTACCGTACATGTATGTACAGTACAGAATACAGTAAGATGACTGATGCTTTTTTATGATGGCGAGATTTGAGATTGATTCCACCATGATGTTATTAGTTCATTCTAGTAGGTACTGTAGATTGACTTAACTCCACTGTCAAACACGCACAGCACAACGACACAATGTCGAACAGCGGCAACAGGAGTAGTGCGCGCATGACAATATGCTGGATTGCCGTATTGACTCTTAGTTTAATGAGTGTCCAAACAACTTGGCAATCATTGCCGATATTGGTAGCAAGAACGATAAGCAGCCCCCGCGAGGAGGTTGTTGAAAGTAGCGGACATCATCCGCTAGTACAAGAACAAGAGGACCTAGTGGATGATCCGAAGCAGATGAGGAACTGTACTGTTTCCAATGTAGGCCTGGGCCGATGGACATACGAGCATCTTCCATCGCCAAGGAACTCTGGAGTCCAGTTCCGAGAGGCCAAGGTCAACACAGCACAGTGGACACCCCTAGATTGCATCTTACCACGGGATGCTCTTGCTTGGACTCCAAAAGGAGTGCACGAGTGTACATTTTCGAAAAATATCAGCAATGTTGTCATCATGGGAGGGTCCACCTCCACGTACATTCTCACAGATTTCAGATATTGGCTAGAGGGCAATACTAAGCGACGTGCCAACTTTCATTCCAAGGATCGTCAAGGCGCCAACAACGTGAGTGGTCTCGATTTGCAACCTTATAGACTCAAATCTGCAAAACCTTTGGACGACAGCTGGCAAAATTTTCTACAGACTGAAAAGTACTTTCAAAATACCCTTGTGCTCGTCAATTCAGGACTATGGGACATGCGAGCAAATGACCTGGAACAGTACAAGCTTGATGTGGAGCAGCTGGCACAGAACATGAGTGAGTATGCCAAGGCATGCCCAACAAATCGTGTCATTTGGAGGGCGTCAGGTACTCCATCGTGGGAGAGGTTGGATCTCAAAATGAATAAAGCTCGGGCAAGAGAGAGACTGTTGAATCCAGACAATGTGTTTACCTATAATACGGTCGCTGCGAGGGCCATGCGCAGATACGGTGTCGAAATATATGATGACACCTTGATTGTATTGGGTAGACCGGAGGAAACTCGGGGCGAAGAGGACGGACTTCATCCTTCGACTCTTCTGAATCTGGAAATCGTAAAGATTTTGCTGACTGTCATCTGTGCTGAAGGATAACTGGGAGGCTGAAGATTGACACGACTGACAAACTTCGATCGGTTTAGCCCGACTGCTTGTTGTAACCAGCTTGCAAAGGGAAATCTGCTTTCAGGTCCCATTGGGTTGGTCAAAGGGACTAAAAACAGTGGCTTGTGTCCAGTGCGCGTATTCGAAGAAGAGTCACCCAGTATCTTGTGGGGCTAGAGGCCGATCAGCGCATATCAGCAAGAAAGATCGGACGCTGGAAGCTTGTCGACCAGACCAACAAGCGTCGACTCGGACGCCTACTCCAGGCACCTCACGCATGTGACGTTGGATGCAGTACTTTCTGTCTGAACCCCCTGTCAGGTCTGCGCTATTCTTCGTCTTCACCTTGGAACCCCTTGTTGAAGATTCTTCTGGGAGATCACCAGCAGTGCACCGATGAATCAGTCTCACAGCGGTACTTCTCTAGCGACTTTCTTGTCAACTACGTACTTGCTACTCTGCTTTTGTTCTAAAGGAAAAACATGAGCTTGAGGCTATTGACGTGTGTCTGGAACAATCTTATAAAAACACTGACCACACTTTCGAAGTATCTTGTACATTCATAAATAATGTTTGATCACACATATCCACACACTTGTTTCTACACAAACTCTTCGGGTCGACTGCCAGCTGCTTCCAACTTGCCCGATGGATTGCAAATGTACATGGCAATGACGGTACGTCCATATTTTCGATTGCGCACACCAATCAGTGCTCCACTGTCCACGTCTCGTCGCACCACATGTGGTAGCATGTTGAGTTCAATGGGATACTCCAACACAACGATAGTATCTTCTCCGACAAGCGGAGAGTTGGCCACCGCTTCGAGCAAATCGGCATATACCACTTCTTCGTACGGAGGACACAGCGTGACAATCTGATAGGGAACCACTGTATCAATACCAACAGAAGAGGGATCGCGTAGAGCCTGTAGAGCATCTGCACAGACTACTTGAGTGTTTGGTTCGTCATCAAACTGACACCACTTCAAGTTTCGTTCGACAGCTGAGCAGCAATCAGGTGACAAGTCGACAAAGGTACAAGAAGTCGCTCCTCTTGATAGACTCTCCAGTCCGACACTGCCTGATCCTGTAAAGATATCCAAATGACGACAAGGCACACCATCCTCATACAATCCAAACGATGTCAAGGTCGAATACAGTGCTTCCTTGACCTTCCCCATCATTGGGCGAAGATAGACTTGAGGACTGTCGAGGCGACGACCCTTTTGCGAACCACCCAATATTTTCAAGAGCGATGGATTGTTGAGACCCGCTTCTCGTGCTTTACCCTGTGGTCTTAGTCTGGGGTTGGCAGAACCACCACTACCCTTGGTTCGAACTGATTTGGGGACAACATGACCCAACGCAACTCGCTTGGCTACAATCTTTCGCTTGAGATTGGCTGGCATTTTATCATTCGGAACGGCTGGTGGAGCCTTCTTTTTCGGTTTAGCGAATAAACTACTGCTACTAGTCGAGGCAAAATTGCAGAGGCGGCGGCGAGGGTGAGTTGAACCCTTTGTTGTCACAAACAAGTCAATCTTTTTCATGCGCAATTTACCTTGTTCTCTCGTATTTTCCATCAATCTTGGTAGCCCCGAATGCGTGGGATATGTGGAAGTGCAACCCCACCAACAGAACAAGCAGTAACGGTGCGCCCCTTGTACAGAATCCCATGGTCGTTTTCTTCGAAAGAGGGTGATCTTTTTGATCTTTGGTGGTGATGGGTGAGCCCCGTAGTGATGGCCAGACACTAATTTGAAATATATCCGTTAAATAACGGTTCACAGTACACTACTAGAGTGTACAGTAACCCGTACCGTATAGTCTGGTCGACGGTCCGGCAAATCTAGAGTGGTAGATCCGGGCCAAGCAATGATAGTCGGACTTCTGAATGCCTCCACCAACTACCAATCGAATCATTTGTGTGCACCGAGATGGAAGATGCACCGCAGTGCTTCTGTTTCATCATTCAAACCAATAATTTGACCAGGCATCGCAGCATTATCTCCACAAGCTGAGAAGGTAGATGAGCTCGTAGGCGTACTCACACTATTGCGTTGGGAGTTTGTGTGGATATTCAGGCTGTTGTGTCGAAATGCTCCTCTTTAATAACTTCAGCAATGGTACTCAGCATGCCCATGTCCAAAGATATAGACGGAAGTCCAAAGACTACGAGCAAATGACACTGCCGCACTTGCTAGCCCTAGTATCTGAAAGTGTTTTCTACATGCAATTGTTCGGTTTTGTTGCCTACTTCACTGCAGGAAGTTGGGGCAGACATTACTGATGCGGCAGTGCGAGTGCCACTATTGACGTGCGTGCTACTTCTGGTACCACCTGAACACTCTAGAGACAGAACAGTTGAAGCAACAAGCCTCGTTTCAAGTACAGCATCGCGGCCAGCTAAAGGTGGGTCTTGTTAGGTAGGGACCAAAGAACAGCTATTTACGACCAGAGTGACACTTTTGGGCCGGACAGAAGAACTACCGAACAAGTTCGGAGCTCAGTCTCGGTAGTTGCATGTGTCGTGTGGTCTAGATCCAGGAGTCGATCTAGTGTCTTGCATTCCTTGACCATTTCATTGACACGTGACGTGAGGATTTTGGTGAACGTCTTGACTTTCTTGTTTTTCGGTGATTTATTCAACAAGAACTATTAGGCATACTCAACTTGGTTTGTTGGTGATTGCACCCTCAGAATCGATTGAATTCCTTCTTTTTTGAGAAAAACGTGTCGGCCACTAGACAAAAATCAAAGCCTCCGTCGCTTTCTTCAACGTCGATCTCGCGTTCCATTCACGCAATCAATGAGACAATTGGCGGCGTTTGGTATTGAGTCGATTGATGCCCATGTCTGTAGGTGGTGCTCTCACAATTTTCCAGGTTTTTAAAGACAGGCCCAACCGCTGGGTTTTGAACACCCAACTCCAACCGACGGCCGTTCTGTCCACGCCGATTGTGATATTATCTATACTTCACGCCAGGTTTCGATCGAAACAGGTAAAACACGATCGGAAGCTGATCGGAGCCACTTACGCTTTTGCAACGTCTCGATACAATCTGAAGCCAAAAGCGGCAAAGCTTCAGTCTTCCGCCATCATGGAGAATCTACGTACTGCCGAACAAAAGATCGCAGATCTAAACAAACAGTTGACTGACATGAAAGCTAATCACTCCCGCGAGCTCGAAGAGTTAAACACACAGCTAAACAAAAAGTTGAACGACATGAGAGCTAATCACACCAGAGAGCTATATCTTTTAAACGAACGACTGCCTGATGCGTACAGGAAGTCACAGGAGATAGATGCTATGGCAACTCCTCGACCAGACATGGATACCAACGCGGAGGAGCCTTCTACAGTTTCTGCTGCAGTCCCTGTTCCAATCGTCTCTCGATTTCCTCACCAGGTGTGGATAACTGCAGATAACGAGGAGAACGTACCAGAAATGCAACTGGTGGCCACTGTCACGCAATTACTTATACAAAATTCGTGTGGTGGTGAGGACGAAAGATCTCACCGAGCCGTTGCTTCACTTCTCGAGACAATTTGTAATGCCACAGAAACATGTGAAAACGCTCGGATAGCAACTAGGAGGCATGGTGGTATTCATGGAGTCATAACTGCGATGGAACGCTGTGCACAAGATGCCAACACCCAAGAATGGGGATGCCACACTCTGTGGAACCTTGCTACAGATAACTCGGCAATCAGAACCAAGATTGCATCAGAGGGTGGTATTGGCGCAGTCCTGACGGCCATGCGAGGACACACTGAATCGACAATCGTCCAACGAAACGGGTGTGGAGCTCTATATGCTCTTGCTCGCAAAACACCTCTCAATCAAGGCCAGATTGCCCAGGAGGGTGGCATAGTCGCAATTCTGACTGGCCTGCGTCGACACGAAGAAGCTGTCGAGGTCCAAAAATGGGGTTGTGCTTTTCTTCGGGATCTTTCTTTCAAAAACTCCGCCAACAGAGTACTGCTTGCATCGTTGGGTGGGATTGAAATCATACTAACCGCCATGCGACGACACAAAGGGAACTCCGTTGTCCACGAAGATGAACTACACGATCTGTGGAATCTTGCTACCGGGAATCCTGCCAACAAAGGACAGATCGCATCGGAGGGCGGCATAGGCATTACAGTGGCTTCGATGCAAGAACATGAAGAGTCTGTAGAGGTACAAAGAGCTGGATGCGGTGTGTTGCAGTGTCTTGCTAGCTCTCACTTGGCCAATCAAAAAGAGATCGTATCTGCTGGTGGTATTGGTGTGATACTATCCGCCATGAAAGGACAACGGGGGTCCTCTTCAATTCAAAAATATGGATGTGTTGCTCTCAGGAGACTTGCCAACAGTGAAGACGTTGCGGTGAAGATCGCTTCGGAGGGTGGCATGACTATCGTCCTAAACTCCATGAGGCGACACCAACGATGTGGCATGGTCCAAGAAGAGGGGTGTAGAGCTCTATTCCGTCTTGCCATGAACTATGGCGGTCGATTGAGGCTAGCTGATGAGGGCGGTGACAAGATTGTTTTGACTGCATTGCGAGAATACCCAGACAACATAAATATTCAGAAGAAAGGGTATGCTGTTCTGCGCAGGATTTGGAGTCCCTCCGACAGATCAGTTTAGCAAACTGGTATCCAATTTTCTTCTGATATTTTCAGGATATTCAGGAATCGATACCAGGTAGAGTGGTGACTAAATGCACCACGAGGATGAACCGCCGCCATAACTTCCCGTTCTATAAATCCCGCGTCACCTAGTTATGCCCACTCCGCCAGGAAAGTGCACGGGCACCGACTACAGATCGCGACACCGCTATTCTGGACTGTCAACGATGCGTTGTGTAGCATCAATGTGCCACTGTACGTGCGGAAGTTGCCTGCAGTATTAGTGAGGGATCTGTGATTCACTGCCAAAGGGATTCCTCGGCATACCAGTTCTTTGTGGACGGAGAATCAGTGACTCGCCTTGTTACCCGCAGAAGTTACCGCTACCCATACATTCTTTCTTTGCAGGGTAATATGGAGATCTTGCATGTGAAATATAGTATCGAATGAAAGCGACCAATTGACATTAGTCTAATGGGGGTGCTCAGTCTCCTTGTCTCCCCCCTTATTATGCTTGCCCATGGAGAGTTCGCGGCGACTGGAGCCCTTGGTGAAACGCGTGACATCGTTGGTGCTGGGAGTATCGCCTCGTCCTGCTTGGTCATAATCGAAATCAGGAAAGAAGGTGTCGATCACAAAGGGTGCCATGAGGAGAAAGACGAATTTAAGAAGCATCATAGCGGATCCTTTCAAGGTTTGTGTTTCCTTGTTCAGCTTTTTGCGATACGTTTCCTATTATGGATACTTTCACATCGCGGCACCAAGGGGTTATCAGGCACCTCTCCCGACCAATCAATCGAGTCCAGTTAACCATCAAGTAATCATTAGAGAGATATTAATTTTGCTTTAACTAGAATCCGTCTATCCATACTCCTCCAGAGTGCGCGCCATAATTTATAGCCAGTCTCTTGCAAGGGAGTGCGGAACAAAAATCAACAATCAATTCTTCGAAGCTGTCGAACTTCTCTTGGTAGCGTGCGTGGATATCCCATGTGATTACGGATCTCTGGAATTATAGAAGTCTTGATACAGTGAAGAATGAAAGTCTTCTCAACATGGTTGCAGATTCCCATGGAATTGTATACACGAGAGGCTTATCGTGCTCCTGTCCAAAGTCTTCCTGACTGGGAATGCGTTTCGTGAGTCCCAGGGATTGTCGTAGATTGTTGTAAAAGCCTTCGGCTTCGCACTGCGGCGACGCACTGGTATATTTCAAGCAGCTCTTCATCCATAAACTCTTCTCAACATGGTTGCAGATTCCATTCATTCATCATGGATCTTGTATACACGAGAGGCTTGTCGTGCTCCTGTCCAAAGACTTCCTGACTGGGAATGCGTTTCGCGAGTCCCAGGGATTGTCGTAGATTGTTGTAAAAGCCCTCGGCTTGGCACTGCGGCGACGTACTGGTATATTTCAAGCAGAGAGGCTTCTCAACATGGTTGCAGATTCCATTCATTCATCATGGATCTCGTATACACGAGAGGTTTGTCGTGCTCCTGTCCAAAGACTTCCTGACTGGGAATGCGTTTCGTGAGTCCCCGGGATTGTCGTAGTTTGTCGTAAATGCCCTTGGCTTCGCACTGCGGCGACGCACTGGTATATTTCAACAATTGGTGATGGGGAAGCGTCAGCAAAATGTCCACCACTTTTTTGTGGCTCGTTGGTCCCATTTTGAAAGGGGTCGATCCTTAACGCGTTGGAGGTTGTACCATGAATGACGTTTAAGTGATTCTCAAGTGTGGCATTTTCGTCGTCATCATCCAGAGCTGGTCCTTCCAAATGCCGAGGGACTTGATTGAGGCAAAACACGTGACCGGATTTGAAAGGAATGCCCATGCCACGACCCGCTGGGCGAGTAGTAGGTGCATCCGCTGTGGTGGTATTACACCCCTATCTTCCACAAAAACCCTACAAACACTACATCTACATAGTATCTACACAACTGCATATCCTACATATCCTACATATATGTCTGCTCCGCAGACCCCTCGCTTCCCTGCGGTTCAACGGAACCAATACGACGAAGCCCGGGAAAGGTACAAACGGAAGTTCTACACTCTTAGGCGTTGCTAGTTTGCTTATACCATAGAATTTTAGTTATACAACAACGTGGTGGTATTCATGCACGAAAAGGCAGCGGTACCAGCCAATGTGCATCCTCATGAGAGATTGAAACTCGTCCGCAATGTTTGCCAAGGTCTCTGTCTCTGTGTCGGGAGTGTGTACTCTTGGGGGAAATGCTCATCTGGGCCCCCTCCAGCAATGAAGGCACCGAGTCCCATAGCAGCGAACAGTAATACGACGTACGTGATACGAGTAATCCACCACTTCTTCTTGCTGTTGCCACCACCACTAACAGTAGCACCTGCACTGCCCACCTTGGCCCCCGTGAAATGGTGGGGCACTACTAGAAGTTTAGCGACTTGTGCGTGGTGCTTCATTCGGAACTCATACATTTCTCTAGTTGCTCTTTAATACTATCCTACTTCAATTTGTTACCCACGCTTGCGCAATCATCATGGAGGACGCACTACAACTCACCCGCAGCTCTCTTCACCAACAAGTCAGTGGCTGCGGCAGCCGCACCGGCATCTCGAGCTTTGTCCGCCGCCAGCCCAAGCAGCTTGGATGCAGCTACTTTCATGGGCACTGCAATGGCCTTGAGGGCGGGAACCAGGAGTGGAACAACGTACTCCTGTAGAAGGGGCACGACCGTGTTGTAGATTGAGGTGGTGACCTTGACAAGGATGGCAAACGAGTGGGGTGTGGCACCTGTTCCGAATTGATATCCCATATAACACATCATTAAACCAGCACCAGCAATCATTTTTGCAATCAAGTCATCAATGGTTCCGAAAATGGGGATGAAATCAGCAATAATATCAACTGGCAGCGCAATGTAGCCCATCCCCATGACAGTCATGAGACTTCCGGTGCTCATGAGAAACTTGACAGTCATGTAGTAGTCATGACCAGTATCTTCGTTATCCATATCATTGTAAGTCCACCAAAAGACGGGTAGTCCGTAAAAGCAAATGGCACAAATCAGGACTTGTTTCAATACCAGATTTCGAAAGGTGGTAGATTTGGATGGTTTTTCGGTTGCTTTTGCTTTTGCCATTTTCTCTTGACTATTCTATCGCGTGATGTGCTGTCCCTTGGGTCGATACCAACGGGGATGACAGTGGTGATTCTATTTAAAAGGTTTAGTTCGGTTGAGGAGGAGTCGAGACAGAGAGCGCTGTGCGTGACATGGATATCGAAATCTTCGATGATGTCATTGTCTCCTCGCAAAACGCACCACAGATTTTGTGGGGGGCGTGCGCTTAGATTCAAAACCTTATCCTTACAGCTTCATCGCTGTCAGTCAGTAATGGCTGGTACAGTAGCTACTGCGGACAAGCATTGCTCCTGAGACGACTGATATTGAATATTGTGCCTGTGCTAGGTTGGTTCTTGCTTATGTTGTATTCTGTGCTGATGCTTCGCTTGTTACAATCATCGTCCCATTCGTCCATTCATCAGCCCAATACAAAGCACAAAGCACAAAACACAAAGCACAACGCGTAGGCGTCAAGAGCAATGTCTAGTAGTATGAATAGCAGCAACATTCGTCGAGCCAACAATGGAGGGATTGGAACACCTGCCGGTGCGAGTAGTTTAAGCGATGTTGCTGCTTCATCCACTGCCAGTATGAATACAGTCTGCCTCGGAAAGAGTCTCTTTGGTCTCTTGATTGGTTTCTTTATAGGAAGCTTTCTTACTGTAGCTAAAACAGATGTCGACTTGGAAGCAGCAGCATCATCAGCATCAGAATCCTCTGGAGGAGCATCCAAAAACTTTCATTCAGGATCTACTTTTGGAGGAATCAACAATATTGCTCATTACTCAGGTGCACGAGCGTATGCATCTGGCAAAGGTATTGCCTTTGAGATTCCAGCCGCAGATCAAGACCCAGCAGAGATTCCCTCTCTCGATGAACCCAATCTCATTAATCACTACGGTCATTACCTTCACGATGAGTGGAAGTCACCCTATGCCAGTCACTTGTATGATTTGGATGCTGCAGAACTTGAGAAGACGCAAGCTTCCTTTCTCAAAAAGATGAAGCAGGTTCGAACTGACTGGGGCGCTTGGACCGATGTGGAAGATGATTCGATTCAGAGACCAGTCGTCGATTATAGCTCCGTCAAGCACCGGGACATGCCCAACGCGGAATTTCCTCCCAATGCTTGGCAAATGGACGAGTCATACGTGAAGAAATTCAGAACAGAAGCCAAGGCTCTCGTCCAGCGCGTCACGCAAGGTATTTATGCGGAATATGGGTATCCAGTCAAGGGCAAGAGTGAACGAGAGATTGAACAGATCAAGGAGCACTTTCAAATTGAAGTCTTATCCAAATTCAACGCAGAGACGCATCGACCCGAACGAGATGACCCCAAGGCTCCTCAAGGTGTCGCTTGGTTAACATCCAGTGCCATGGAAGGCTTGGTGCGCAAGTTGCTCCACGGAATGATGACCAATGACAACTTTTACGTTGTCTTGGCTGGCCATTCGGCTGCTGCAGCTCACGGGAACGATTTCTTGCAAGACAAGGTGCTGAGCATGCACACCATTCTCGAACCTGTCTTTTCGAAGCTAGGCATGCGTCTCATTTCCCGCAACATGGCCATGGGTGGCGTAGGGACGTTGCAGTTTAGTCTTGCGGGCAAGAGTCTGTATGGCGAGGCGGATGTCTTGATTTGGGATTCCGGCATGACGGAGGGCGGCGATACAGTCGACTTTTTCAACAAACAAGCTTTGTTGAGTGGAGCGAGATTGCCAATTCTGCTGACATCCATGCCGTTTGAGATTCATAGGGAATCCAACAATACAGCTTGGGTCGGAGAAGTGAAAGCGAGCAACGTTGGGTTTATGCCAGTGACGGTGGATGAAGTGCAAGTGGACAAAGTTCCCTTTGCAGCTCGATACATGAATGTTGCCGAAGCACGATTAAAGAATGGAGAAAAATACAACAGCATTTGTTGGGAACCCCGTACTGACTTTACACCTGATGTCAAACAAGCGGAACACCCTGGAAGTCAGGTTGGATGGCATCCTGGTTGGAGGGCTCATCAGTGGGAGGGACGCATCTATGCACTCATTCTGTTGGAAGGACTGGAGCGTGCACTCGATATGTGGGAAAGAGAACCAGATTTCCCACTACCAGAACAACTGTGGCATGTCGAAGATGCCTACACCAGCATTCGCAGCAACTTTGAAGAGTACCTGGCCAGACATGTCGGTGAATCGCCTTGTGAACAATTGTTCAAGAACCACCCCGAAATCTGCCGCGTCCCCATGCGTGGTCACGGACTTTGGACTCCACGAAACATGAATCCGGCTGGAAGCTTGCTGACTGTTATTCGAGAAGCACCCAACGGCTACAAACCTTACTATGAGAAGAGCAATCAGTATTCTGGGTTTGATCTGCTACCACGCAACCAGAAGACTCCTGATGGAGATGTGGATGTCCACGCCATTGCGATTGCGACCAATAATCCTGAACCAACGATTGTGGATGAGCCCACTGACAACATAGAGGAGACGGGAACTCGCCGTCGTCGAATGAAGCAGGATACTCAGCGTCAGACCCCTGCTCAAATGAACCCGCCACGACGTCAGGCAACTTCCGCAGCTGAAGCTCAGACGAAGACTCCTGAAGAAGAAGGTGGCGTTACTCGGGGCCACCGTCAACTTAATGAAACTGAAGCTGCATCTGGTAATGGCGAAGCAATTGTCGCTGGACGCGGTTGGACGATGCTTGGGAACAATGTGGGTTACTGCGATGGAACGACAGTCAGTACTTGCAATCGAATTCCAGGCCAACAGTGTCTGCTTGCCGGACACAATGATGGCCATGCTTCCGTGGCCGGAAACCCAATGTCGGGATGGCTCGTCTTTGATGTTGAAAATATCCAGCACGGAGTGATTTTGGCGCGCATGGAGTGGTTTTGTGATGAAATTCCCTGGTTGACCAAGGATTGGACCGAAGTCAATGGGGGCAAAACGAGTGATACCACACCCTACAATGTGACTGCTACGAGACGATTGCAAGAACAGCATCAGTTGGAGCCGCGCGTTCGTCATGAAGACGTCTATCCAGAAGAGCATGACGATGATGATGGTAGAGATTTGAGAGTCAAGTTTAGTATGGACGACAAGGTTGCCAATGATTTTTATATGGATATAGCGATTAATGGAAAAATCACAAGGACCATGGATAAAAAGGAATGGCTGGGATATACAGTCGAGCACTCGAAGAATTGTGCCGTTTGGCCACTCATGACCGATCCAACTGTCCACGGAAATGTTGAGGTGGCGATTCGGTTTCGATCGGAGGAAAAGCCCCAACAGGGATTCTGCCTATCGCACATTTACTATGCGTAATACAGTGGCAGTTTCGAGGACTGCTGATGGGTCAAGAAATAGGGAAGAAGTCACACACGCGTCCTGCTACCCCTCTAATGTAATGTTCTATCATCTTGCGTTTCGAATGAGCTAATCTCCTCATCGTGTGCTATGTAGTGCCTATGATGTATGTGTTTCTGTAACTTCTTGGACAGTTTCTGGATCGACTTCACGTGTGGTACACGTCCGCAGTGATCCCACTAAATCGTTCGAAAGGACGTGAGCTAATGTACTTACTTGCTACCACTTTGCTACTACTCTTACTGCGACGGGAACCCTCTAGCATAAGGGGTACATAAAGACTGGTGTATTACATACAGACTATTTGATCGTGCTATCTTTTCTAGTATAAAATAGAGACTTCTGTAACAGCCTTTGAGCTCGTTTCTCGAACGAGCTGCAAGTAGGCTGCTCATCGTGTGTTACTTCATCATCCTGCTTACTACTTCCGTACCGTACGCCTACTACTTACTCTTGCTCACTGGATACCAGACTGGATGGGGTTGTGTTTCATTCATTTTGGCATAATCCACGACAATTTGATGCGTCGCGTTATCCCAGTCTATTTGATCTTGAAAGCAGTGTCCAATCAGGACATCTTGCACTTGATACCCCGCTTGAGCCGTAATGGGAGACTTTGTAATGTCTTGGGTTCCCGTTAACGTCGCTCGGAATTCCAAAATGTTCGTTCCTGGATATTCCGTAAAATTAATTCCAAAGAGTGGACTGGTTTCGTCGATGAC
>JAVCKV010132207.1:0-19097 GCA_032274145.1 Herpochondria borealis | reverse complement strand
CCCTTTTCAACATGATCCCTCGGGCGCTCCCGGCCTGGGACGAATACTTATAGTACTGACAATAGTGTGAGCTAGGAGGGGCTAACCATTACCCAAACGCGGTCAATGATACCAGAACATATGGTACTGCCTGACCAGTCTGTGCTACCCCATGTCATGGCCCAATCCTTAAGGAGTTAGTTGTAGCTTGTCATTTGGCTGGAATGAGGTTTTGTTGATCTGGCTTGGTGGTCAATGTCTTGATTTGTTTCAGCTTGAGTCATGCTGTCTCTGTGGAAGCTTGTAGGCCTTGGCTGCTGGTTTGCTCCAACATTATCCTGCTCTGTTTCCAGTGTAGTGTTCCAGCTTTGAATTGAGGTGAGGAGTTTGTTGATTTTGGATTGTTTGGTGGCAAGGGCTGAATCTGCTGTACCTTTGGTTGGGAGATGGTATATTGGAGTTGATTGGGAGTCAACTCAGGAGGTAACAGTATTTGCAACACTGGTGTAGGAGTTGCTGTCTGTACAATGGTTGGACCAGACTGTGGTTGCATCATCATTGAGAATGACATCAACGTCAAACTACGGGAATTGGAGAGCACTGGCTTCTTGGATGAGTGTTGGTTCAATGACTTCATGTACTTTGGAGTGATAAGAGCAGGAGGTTGGTTGGGGAAGGTGATGGTGGCTCTGGAGGTGAGTTTGAGTTGATTGTTGATGTAGAAGTCAATTATTTCATCAATGTAGCCTATTCGATACTAGCTTCCTGATAGTTTTAGGGTTTGACAAGAAAGATTTTCAACACAAATTGTACTGACTGACAAATAGGAAGAGAGGCTGGGTGGAATCGTCAACCGTTAGGTTCAGGAAATGGGAGTAGATGGTGGTGGGATCATTTGGGTGCTCTGTTTCAACAACTTGTTTGTTGAGCGCTCTGTGTCGGCATGGACTGATTGCTCTGCTGATCACTTCTGGGAATTCTGGTAAAAACCGGTTTTTACCTTATCTCCATTATAAATGTTGGGAGCTCGTCAACAATATCTCGAAATTCCAGGTTTTGTTGCACCCACTAACGCTTTTTACCGGATGGTCTGTAAATAACAGTATTTACTGGAAATATCCGGTAAATAACGTGTTTTACCGCATGAAACATCTAATGCATGTAATGGGCTATGTAATACTTCTGTTTCGACATGACTAAATAATTCTGATTGAATGTCTACTGTTGTCGTTTAGATTGCCCAGCAGTAGGTTGACAAGCTAGCATTGTTGGCAGTTCTTGCGAAAGATAAATCTGATGTTTGAGATTTTTGTATAACTGAATGTCTAGGTTTTTAAAAAAAAAAGCTAGCAATGTCTAAGAGTGTAGAATGGGATGTTTGAGATATTGAGACATGTTCCAGCCAGATGTGGCACAAAGTGTGACATTATACAGTACAGTACACGTAGACACTACAGTTGACCAAATGAGTCTTCAAAATTGGCGTCAAGCATAACTTTGTAAGGAGACACATTTTTTGAAAATTTAAGGACTTGGGAACATAAAGCTAGCCTTTCTCTATGTTCCCTAATTAATCAAAAGTGCTCTTTCCCAAAAATGAAGGTGGTAGCCTTAATGCCATCCTTTGGTCACACCTCCCTACTGCACTGTACCACATCCAGCTGGAATGTGTCATGAGCTGATACTGTGGGGACATAACCAAACGACATGTCTGTTTGCTGAGGTGAGACATGACTCCTCTATGATTCTTGATAGCTCTGAGTCGAAGGGTGGTGCTCATCAGAATCTGATGTTTTGAGCCATTCTTGAGTTATATTTGCCATTAGAAATATAAGCGGACACATCAGCAGGAGGGACTTCTGCGGTCGTGGAGATGGTGGGCTCTTTGTTGGCAGAATCGAAGGGATGGAATTGAAGAATTGTTGTTGGATTGGAGTAGAATGACAAATATAGTCATGATGTGATGAGGGAGCAAGGTGGTTGATTTTCCTTGAATTCAACAGAGATGTTGCTCATTTGGATCTCTTGCTTGAATTTCCTGGTGCCAGATACATTACGGGCTCTATGTTGGGGAGAGGGGTTGGGTTGGGCTTGTCAAGGGAGGGATCAGGAAGGTAACAGCTATGGTGAGAGATGAGGGTGGGTTGTCATGGTGGGTAGGGGCTACGAGAGCAGTGTACAAAAACCGGACGATGGGCGGCTATGGCTGGTGTGACAGGGACCAGATTGTGTGGCTTGTTGGGAGAAATAGATCTACTATGGCAACTGCTACTGATGCACTCCACAAATAATGATGTAGCTCTGGCGTGGGAATGCATGACTTTTCGTGTAGGTCTGGTGAAAAAATTGATGCAAGCAAGTTTTTTGCTTTGCATCCCTCCGAAGCTCGTTCACGGTCCAGAATGCGCACTTGATTAGAAAATCGTAGTAGTCCAAGTGTCCCCACTCTGGAAGTGTTCCTTGCTTTTTGCCAAAACTCCTATTTGACCAGGGAATTCTGGTAAAAACCGGTTTTTACCGGATCTCCAACGTTTTGAGGTTGATTTGTAGCAAACGATGATGGCGACGGAGGCATACAGAGTTTGCTTATCCTACTCGACAGAGGAGAGGAAAGAACAGAAACTTTATGTAGCTCTGCTGATGTTGTGAGATGTCGTCTATAACGGTGAGCTACATAAAGTTATGAGCGGCTCTTAGTGAGCAGGCTATGGACAGAGAACATCCAGCATCACAAACAAAAACGTTGGGAGCATCTTGAAACTCCAGGTTTTGTTGCACCCACAAACACTTTTTACCAGATGGTCTGGTAAATAACCGTATTTACCAGAAACATCCGGTAAATACAGTTTTTAACCGTATGAAACGTCTAATGCACGTAATGGCTATGTAATACTTCTGATTTCAAAGGAATAAATAATCCTGATTGAATGTCTATTGTAGGTGTTTAGCTAGTATGATATATTACCAACTTCGTCTATTGGTTTTTGATAATCGGACACCTTCAACTTCTTACAAACTCATTGAGATCTGGATCCAGTTCTCAGTTTTTACCGTAAGTCCAACTTCATGACAGTTTTTACGGAACTCGCCAATTTGTGTAACGGGAACGGAATTTGGGCTCGAGCTTTTTTGATCGGAAAGAAATTCTTTACGGGGGTGATCCGCTAAAAACTGGAATTCCCAGAACGACTGTCAGAACGAAAGAAATGAGTATGGCATAGCGGAATTTGAAAAAGAACTAGCCCTCAGAGGGGCAAAATATCACTAACTAGCCCTAACGGACACCGACTGTGCTTTTTCTCGTAGCGAAATGCTATTATTTATGGCATATGAGATACAGTATGAGAAAAGGAGCCCAAAATGGTCCCTCAAAAATGGACAGCTGCTATCCTTTCCCGAATCCCGAACGTGATCGATCAAACAAGTATTGATTGTTGCCACTAACCATCATGGGATCTGATGATAATGGCAAAACATCGTTTCAGGGTCGCAGTCTGGCACGTGTTGTGGCGATATGCTTGATTGGGGCGGTAGTGGTTTACGGAATGCTGCGAGGTAACCCCGCCAATCCATCTTCTTCAGACACTTCGCGTGTTGTTCTCGCGAAAGAAGCTGGTGCTGTGACGTTGAGAACAAAATCAACGGCTTCTCCTCAACAGCAGGAGAGGGCTTGCATCGCCCATTTGCTTTGTAGAGGATGCGCAACGGCTACTGACTTCCAGAAACAGCCGCCAGATGATATTGAAAATACCTGCAGTTCGCTCCTGGATGCTCTAAACACCGCGGAAGTCAATCAAACTACTCAACTTTGCATTTCGGATGCTTTCTGTAGTAGCACGTCACCTCTCCAAGAAGCTCTGAGCACTGGATCCTTTTCGTTTCCGTCGACGACCAAACGCATCTGGATTGATGCTGGAGCAGACTGGACGACTTTCTATTCACGTTGCCAATGGCCTCAGCTGCAATGGCCTCGTGGTCTAACCTGTAATGAGTTCAAGAAGAGCGACGATATTTCTGCAGTTTCGATCGATGCAAACACACAATACTTCAGCAAGCTCAGCAAACTCGACCGGGTTACTCCCATCTCTTCTGCTATCGGACTGGAGAATACAGTTGTGGTCTTCAAACACTACAGAGGGCCAGGTTGTAGTTCTGCAAATGAACCAAACTTAAAGGCTGGTGCGAGTGTACCAAGAGCATGTAAGATTGTTGATTCTCGAGAAGTGGTGCCCATGCTTCGACTGGAGCTCTTGTTGGATCTGATTCCACCAGATTTGCAGATTGAGTTCCTCAAAATAGATATTCAGGGTCATGATTTGAAGGCGGCACAATCCTTGGGAAGGCACCTGCATCGTGTCTCGAAAATCTATATCGAAGCCCAGGAAGACGGTCAAGCGCCATTAACAGAAGGGCAACCCAGCAAGTCGAAAGTGATTGAGTGGTGCGAAAGTGTCGGCTTTGTTTACAATGAAATGCAGTCCGCTGTGGAAAATCCAGCAATTGGGGAATGGAACTTGATGTTTGACAACAACAAAAAGTAGTGTTGCGCTGCACCGTAAACTATGCGTCGTTAACGGGGACCAGGAGCTTAACCTCTTCGATTCGCTTGATTTCAATTTTAGGGGAGTACCGACTCGCTTGTCAAGGATGCCAACAGGTAGTATGGTGACTGCAGCAAAGCAAGGAATGTCGCTTGCGCGATACGAGGAGCCGAACGTGTACTAGAAGTTTGAAGTGGGATTGCAGAATGCGATACATGTACCTGCACTCTAAATCAGATTTGTCGCCAGGCTTCAGAACTGTACGCGGAAGTCACCAAGTGCTAATAACTGTGCACAATAAGCATCGTGTCAGCAGCATCCATTGCAATTGCATGTACGACGAGTCACATTGGCAATTGCAAGATATGCCGTTCCGTCCATGTCCCAAACTAAAACCATCCGATTCGTGGTCACCTTTCGTCGTCTGCGACACCTTCCCTTTAGACTTATTGCGCGGAGAAACTCCCATGCAGGACCAAGCGTTCATGACAGTCTGGTTTTTCTGTCTTCTGTTCTGGTCCAGAACAGAACCGACACGCTGTCCGAGAAAGGGATGCAAGTTACGACAAGAGCACAGACTTTTGGACTTCGTTTTGCACAACCGGCACGAAATTACAGTCCCTAATGTAGAAAGCATTCTGCTACCGGTAAGTACTAAACATAGAGTTGAGGTAGCAATGAAGGATTACTAATAATAACGCGGTGACGCGGTGGCACAGGGCCGGGTCGCTCTGAACCCATCAGCTGCGTGATGCTTGATGCACTGCAAATGAAGAAGCTGGCAGCTGGCGTAGCGTAAACTAGCCGCAGACTCCTTGTCAATAGGTGATATGGGCGATCCCTTCGTTTGGCCTGTACTGATGCCTGTATTCAATATTAAACTCTGACTGAAGGCAGTTGTTTCGTAGTTGGGGGATGTCGTTGTGGGGACTCGTAGTTGCTCGCCTTTCAAGCAGCTCCGGCCGCAGATGGCGGATCAAACATGAAGAAGCTGTTGAGCAACGCGCGCTTCTTCTCGTCCCACAAAGTAGAGCTCGTTGAGCGAGGGATTGAGCTGATGAATGCGGAGAGAGCGTTGCTAAGGCTCTTTGCGAGGTCATATTTTCCGAGATTGTAGTTGATGTGGGTGAGGTTGTTCAAAAGAGCTAAAACCAGTCGCGTGGGCAGCAGAAGTTCAGAGAAGGACTGCTGGATGAGGGATGGCTGCGTTCTCGTCAGTAGGTCGTAGGATATGCGGTAAAGGGACTCAGCTCTCGGGATACCCTTATCACCAGGTTGGAGGTGCAGTGTTACAGCGGTGTTGAAGAGAATGGTGGCACTCATCAGGTGATGGAAATCGCGTGAGCTGCTGGTCTCGAGGAGGAAGTAGGGGGGCTGCTCGTCAATCCGAAGGGCCCTTGAGAAGACCGTTTCATCCCCTGGTCGCCTTTGGCAAACAACAACATCGCAACTCGGCGATTCACGGTGGTATCGCATGAGTGACATGTGTGCTCGGTTGACGCGTTCATCTGGTGGGGAATACTGATGGCCTTGTGACTTGTACATAACCAGTTGCAGCGCGCCTTGAAATTGCTCTAGGGCCTCTTGATCTTTACCAGCGCAAAGGAAGTTAACCCCGAGGTTGTTCATTTCTATTGCAAGGCCTATCATCATATCGACTGGTGCTTGAACGAAATTGCGACTGACAAAGGAGGAACGGAAAATGTTGACACGAAATATGAAATATGGGGGCTGTCTTCCAAAAGCACATCCGTTCTAAGAAACATTCTGCCCGTATCTTTGGTGCTGTACGATTTCCGAGGATTGTCCATGTCACGCCAGGTTGTAGTTGTTGGTACATCGCACACGTATATTGTACGAATGTCACAGAGTTTGGGTCATTCGTGTCCATGTCTTTGTTTGTCAAAAGGGCCATAATAATTCACGCCATGATTCTTCTTGTAATCGTAGTTGAAGAAAGATGAGATTGCTGTGCAGCTTCGGAAATGTCACACGTCTCGCAGAGGTCCGTTCAGACTAAACTAAAAGCGGTTTCTGACCTGGTCTCATGTCGCCATAAGAACTTCACTCTCTTCCCTTCTCTCTGATCAATAGCATACGATTAGTAAACTTACTGGGTCGCAGTTGTTTACCTGATGCTTCAACGAAGGCTCACTGAAAATTTGCTCATGGGTACCAGGTATCTTGGAAACCAGTGGTTCCGTAAGCGGTCATCTGCGGTCATAGTGTCACTATGAAGACATTTGATCACCTGTACGTACCTGTACCGGTACTGTAACAACGACCCTGTGTTGTGCAATCTCCACACCTAAATTTACTTGGTAAGTTCGAAAGTGGACACTGAAGCCTAACCGAGAAGAACAAACCCGTTTCCTTCGCACTCTAAGAGTGCACAGCTATCACATCTGAAAATGCCACGTAGGTTCAAAGTACCCGGTGTATTGGGATTCGAAGTCTAACCGAACAACAACCGGTTTTGCCCTTCGCACAAGTTAGAAAGTACACATCTCCACGAATTAACAGTACGAGTGGCATTCGAAATCAAACCGAACGTCAACCCCGTTTCCTTCCCTGCCATTTCATAGGACATTGTACGAATTCTAAATGGAAAGGTGCTTGGATAGATTGTCCCGCGTAGTGCCAGTGGGACAGAACTAGGTCCCTACTAAGTACCTGGTACAATGCGGCGCGGGTGGCTGATAAGAAGGAACTAGCTAGCTCTGTTATTGCTGCTGCTAAAATTGAGATTGTCAAAGGCTGATTAGAAGGAAATGAGATAGCTATCCCTCTGAGCTGTCAAGAATTTTCAAGAATGTCAACTTTCCGTCAATCTGATATCTGGGGGCTGTGCAGCAGAGATACATGTGGAGCTAAAGAGAGCTCGCTCAAATGGCCCGAGAGCAGACCGCTGCGCTCGCAGCTCGCTGTGTACAGTAGTATTCGGAACCCTACGTTGACGTGGTGGCCGCCGGAGAGAATGATGTGTGCTCTACTTAAGTACGTGGTGTGAAATTATGTGGTTGTCATTCAGATCGCGTTGAGTTGTTGTGGCAAACTACGTACAGGTACGGAAGTCTCATTCAAGCTGTCTTTGACTGGCGCGCCTTTGACGATCGAACGACCAGAACATTACTTTAAAAGTTACCCTACTGCAGTTAGTTGAGAGGTTCCATTATAGTCAAGGCAGGATATAAAGCTAAAGCCCACGTGGTCGTCCGTCGCCAAGCTCGGACAGAGCTTGTACCGTGAGAAGCCAGGGTAAGACTTATTCCGTCCTACTCAGCGCCGCAACTCCAATCGCAGCTTTTTCCTCGCTGGATCCTACAGGGTGCTACTCAATCTAGTTTGATGGTTGCTGATGAGATTATCGCAAAAGCTGCTGATTGACCTGACGGTCTTGCCGCCAAGGCACGAGAGAAGGCCGGATCTGCCGTTGCTAACTAGGCAACTAACGTTAATTTTTTAAATTACCCATATATTCGATCTACTGCAGTTAGTTGATGGATTTCATTATAGTCAAGTCGGGAGGTCAGAAGATGCCATTGAAGGAGGCTTTGCAGACCGAAACAACAACAACAACAACAACAACAACAGGTACAGGACATACACCCAAAGTGGGGCGGGTAAAACGGAGAGTGAGAGAAGGCTGAGGATGTTAGCACCACCTCTTGCTGCCTGTGGTGTTGCTGCCTCTGTTGCGGAAATCTAAATGGGCTACCCATATTCTGCGAAGGTCGGTGTTTTTGGTTTGTAAGACTACTGGAGTCGGTCGAGCTCTGTCGCAGTTCTTGAAGGAACTGATTTCCAATCAAATAGTTCGCCACCGACTACTTCATGCGAAGAGATAACCATGATAGACTACTCATCGTGGGAAGCGAGAGATCAGAAGCGAGAGATCAAAAGGACGAGACAAGGGAGTGAAACTGCACATTCGTCTTACCTAGAGAGTGTGCATGAGAGAAGTTACCAATTTTTTGGCAACACACGAGAGATCAAAAAGATCTTGACCTCGAGATACGAAAGGGCTAGATTTTGCACGGTAAGAGAGATCTACGAGTACACTCTACTAGATCTTTCGCAAACGAGATTTGGTGCCGTGATTTTACGTGTGATCAAAACGAGGTGCTTGGGTGTCCAACCTCTCTAGAGAGAGTTACGCGAGAGGTACGAAAGGTGCCAGATTTTGCACGAGAAGAGATCAAAACGACTAAAAGAGTGCCTTTGCACTACCGACCCGAGTGTCTCGAACTCCCTGGCTTTGATGTTCACAAACTGGGCCATCAACCTAAATGGATCTCGTTCCTTGAGGTATATGGAAACACAGGTGTCAACTAGCCGGTAATAATCTAGAGATACGAGTACCATACACAGAGCTCCGCAACTCGCACCAGTTGTCGGTAGAGTTTGTTAGATAGTGGGAGATCCCACAACGGACGCGAGAGAAAAATGCGAAGTCTCAGAAGATAGTGCCTTTTTAATTCCACCCGGGCATGGTCACGTCCTCTAAGATATCAATACTGCTCATCTCCACCCCTAAAGAGTTTTCATCTCACCTGTCTCTGCGGCAATCTGACAAAAGCAGGCACCCCTGGCTGTCTTCCGTTAGCCAACTCTAACATACTGTATGATTTTTACCCTAGAGGAATTTCATTTTTCCTGCATCACGCAACCGTTCAGTCAGGCGTATTCTTCTTTGCGACCTGGTCGCCCGATCCCTCCTTCTGTATCGTGTTGTCTGAGAAGAGAAAACAATCCCCTGTCCCAAGCTGGCTCCCCTTCAATGTGTTTACTGTGTTCTCTTGCACTTTTCTTTCCCGTACCACACCTGGCTAACTTGCTCCCTGAGCACATAAGCAGCACTGGCAGCCATCGGTCTCCAAATTTGTGCAAGTCACAGAGAATTCTTGCAAGAAAGGTAGACTTTCACAAAGGCCATCAGGGACTGACCCGGTAAATTGGTTGCCACGCAAGTCCATCAGTTCTAAGCTAGTCAAGTTCAAAAGGGAACGTGGCAGTTCTCCATCAAACTGGTTGTTCGCAAGGACCAGCCCGCCTGCATGATTTGACAGCGAATGTGAGTAAGGAAGTCAAGGACAAAACAATCAAGAAACTTGCTCTAGCAACGACAATGACTTACGGAGCTCTCCAAGTGCACCCAGTGATAGTGGGAGTGAGCCTCCCATCGTGTTTGATGATAGGTCCAGCTGTTGCAGTTTCGATAGCAGTGCAAAACCCCTCGGAATCGTTCCCTCCAAACCATTTGAAGAGATATTCAGTACCTCTGTAGTAAACAAGCAGGTGTAAATAAAATGTCGTTGGCAAGGTGTAGCCGCACCATAATGGTTCTTACCCAATGAATCTGAAGAGCCCAGGAATACGCCAGTGAAAAGGTTTCCAGACAAGCCGTTTCCACTCAAATCAACCTCGTACAGATGCGATAGTGTTGATAGTGTGGTAGGGAGCGTGCCAGCAATATTGTCGTTCTTGTCTAGTCGTAGCTGCGTCAAGTAAGATATGTATGACAGCTCACTTGGTATGGAGCCTTCCAAGTTATTGTCAGACAGATGCAAACTTGTTGTTAGACCCATGCCAGAACAGGACAACCCTAGCCAATCGCAGACGTCAGACTCAGACATCCACAGCGTGCTCTCAGTCCATATTGTCCCTCCAAGTTCCAAAAAGAAGTAGCCCATGACATATCTTTGAACCGTTCTGTCTACATCGAGTGTGTAGAAATCCCAATCTCCTTCGGAAATCCACAGGATGGCCACATTTTCATTGCTACAGCTTTCGACGTCTTCGGGAATATTCTCCTCGTCCAGGACACCCTGATCCAGAAGGAGGAATGTCAAATCCTCGTACCTTGATTGAACCGATTCATCCCATGTATACGCCGACGTTGAGTTGCAGGCACAACGTTGCAACGAATCGGCGAGGTCAGGACGGCGACAAGCTGACTCTTCAGGGTATGGATTCTCGTCTTCTCTAACCCACCCTTTCACAATGACAAGTGGAATAACAAGGCAGATTCCAATACATACAATAAAAGCTCCATAGGTGTACATCCGCCTCAGCACCGGCCTCTCGCCAGTGCTCTGAAGCATGACGCCATGGCCTTGGAGAAGGGCTTTCCAATTTCGATCATGCTGTTCATTCTTTTCCTCCGAGGACAAATTGCCCCCTTTGTAGTGATACATCGAATTGGCTCGCTGCGATGGGAGTTTCTCGGGTTGCGTTATAAAAGATTCGACAGAAGACGCGCAGGATTGAATTGCATCGTCGTCGCCGTTGGTTGAATGATTCAGCTTGAACTCTGCGAAGGCGCCTAAATCGATTGCATCTCGAGTACCACGGCGTGTTTTATTTTCGCTCCCATTGCTCTTGACACTTGATCGTTTCCGTTTGCTGAATTTTTTTATTTTGGCCACTGCCATACTCATGTTAGCCATTTCGAGAGAGGTTGTTTCAATGTGACTGTAGTCTGAGGCAATCGAGTGCCCGGCAGTGGATCGGCGTGCCTGTCTCGTCCTTGTGCTTTCTGGCGGTATGGTATGATCAAGTTCGACATTGTCTAAATTGCCTGTCTCGGCCAATATCCTTCCTTGAATCTGGTAGTTGTCGTTCTTCCTTAGGGGCGCCGCAACTCCCATCGACATTCGGCGAGCTGTCTTCCTAGGCACCCGTGAATTGCTGCTGCTGTTGGTGGAAGTAGTCGATAACATCGAATCTCTTCTGCCGACAAACATCTCATCCCTTTGAGCTATCAGCTTCCTTTCAACGGGGTTGATGTTTGTGTCTTCAAACATATCCAATGCCTCCGATGGCGTGTGTGAATTTTCAAGCGACATGTTGCCACTGTTCCCCTCGTATATTGCGCCCAACATCGACCCTCTTCGCTTTCCCGTCATTTTCGATGCAACGTATTCAGAAGTAATTGAACAGTCTTCCTCTCCTGCAAAAGATGACCCAGCGAAAGATGCCACGCTGCCCTCCTCTGGATCGCTTCCATAAGATGTCCTGCTGTGGTCACTCGTACCAGCCGTCATGGTCTGGAGATGTCGAAGAGCTGCCCCAAAAAAGGGTGTTGCAGCGGTTTTCGCGTCTTCTTCCGGATTTGTTTCCTCGACGCTGATAAGACTCGGTCGCCTGTCAACTTTTTGGGCGTTAGTTAATCCAGTAGCATGTGTTAAGGCCGATACGTCATCACTTGGAGTCTGCACAGACGCGGAAGAAGACACAGTTGATGAATGCCGCCTCAAGAATTTCGCAGGGTCTAGAAGAACATCGGAAGCCACACTTTTCAACGTTGTTGTCGTCGTTAATGCGGCAGATGAACCCTCTTGATTTGACGATTCTTTCATTACTGCATCCAAAGTTGTAGAATGTTCACTCTTCGTCGCAAGTGTGTCAAAATCAACGCTGTTGTCAGCAATTGTTGACAGCCCAACTGATTCGTCGTCGTCGTCAAGCAACGATCCTTTTGTTCGTCGAAAACCGGCAGCAGGCATTGCAGCTACGCCGACATTCTGAACAGTTGAAGGAAATCGCCTGGGTGAGGTAGGCGGTGCCACTGCGTTTTCATCCCGACTTGCTTTCTTCCCTGGGCATTTCACGTTCAGATCTTCTTGCGGTTGGCCAGGTGTGAACAAGGCTCCGCCTTCGCCAATGCGAAACGATGTATTCAGGGTAACATCTTCGACGGTGGGCTGAAGCAGTGTGTCCTCCAGTTCCCTCGTTGGTAGTTCCCTTGTCAGTGACAATCCTCGTACAGGCGAAATTGTAGGCGAAATCTCTTTTGCAGCTTCCGGCGAGGATTTCAGTATTGCTGCTGAATTCATCTTCACCAATACTCTGTGAAGACGATCCTTCCTTTCCGAGTGTTTCTTCCTCAATTTTGCGCGTGTTTGGGCTGCAGCAGCAGCGGCCTCTGGTAAAGAATTATCTTTTGGCTTTACCACAGAGTCTCCGGTTGTGTGCTCGGAAGTACCCAGGTCGTCAAATCTCCCTTTGTTGCCATTCATTTCACTAGTACCGCTTCTCTTTGAGTGCAGTGAATCTTCCAACGCCGCAGAATCTCCATTTAGGATTGCACCCCCGATTTGCTTGGCCAACTTCAATCGATCCGCATAATGCCCTCTGCGTCTCTGGTGGTGTGTTGGTACCGTAAAAGAACTTGATCGCTGCAAAGGTTGCTGCACTGGATTCACACGAATCGGACTGATGGAACGCCCCGCCTCTCGTTTAGAAGCAGAACGCCTTGATTTGCCCTCACGGTGGCTGTGTCGCAAGACATCCTCCGCAGATGCTTGTTGTGCCTTTAGCTCCGATAGTCGTGCCTGTAGCGACGACTGGTAGGTTGCTTTTGGTGAACTCGGATCTTTCGAGGACCCAGACGAGTTGGACTGAGATCGTCGCGTCTGGCTTTCTTCGGAGGATGATGAGCCTGTTGATCGAGCCCGTGAAAGACGTGCCTGTATCGTCGACTCGTAGATATCAGTTTCCCTTGATCCCTTTGATTCTAAAAACGAGGAGCTGATGCGCGACCGAGATGCTGCGAGCTGCAAGGAACTCATGGGTAAGCTCTGAGACTGTTTCAGTGTAGTTTGTGGAGGAATCATCACATCGCATAAGCTGTCAGAGAGTTGACGATTCTGTCGCCCACCACTCCTACTGTGGTTTGACCCACTCCTGCTATGATCTGATCCAGTCCTTCTGTGCTTTGATCCACTTCTACTGTGACTTGATCCGTTTCCCTTTTCCTTCTTCTGATTGGGACTTTCGAGTCCGCCCAGTGGGATTACATAATGATGCCCTGAAAAGGGTGGTGGCTTCGGTTTCGCGTTGTGATCCGATTCGTCCAAGTTTTGCGCCATGTCTGCAAAGTCAGATCCCACTGATATTTGCGATATTCGCCTCATACTTCTCTGTGGCGTTTGTGGCGTTTGCGGTGATTTCTCATCCACTGGCGGCTGATCGTCCTCAGATGATTCGCCCCCGGATTCGGCTCGTTCGGGGTGATTCCACGCAGGCTCGTCTTCTTCATCCGAATCGAATTCAACAACGAATGGAATAGACGATCGGCGTGTCCCATATCGAGGGTCACCACCATTCATCGCGGGCGGCTTCTGTTCTGGGGTTGAATCCATCATGGCACAGCTAGCGAGCCACTTTGGTGCAGACGTTGGGTGAAGGAATGTCTCCTTTTCTTTGCCGTGTTTGATGCCATGATGGTCACAATTTTTGACGCAGGTTCCGCATCAGGTCATCGCACCAACAAGGTACCGCTCAGGAGTTGCTATTTGGGCCAATCTACGCGGTGGCGACCATTTCCAGAACAGAAATGTATAGCGAAAAGTGGTCTTACCCCCGTTGGATCCCTTCCTGACACTTTGGCACTTATGTACAGTTCATGCTCTGTGACTCCTTAGGAACGGGTGGCCTAAACTACGTCACCACTTTCTGTCCGGTCATGTCTGCTACATGTGTATCATACCTGCACTGTCTAGTGTGCACTTGCTACTGGAACATACAGACAGTAGAAAGTCCAGGGCCGGACAGACCGCCATGAACGTCATCTACCCCTCAGCGTTTGTTCTTGAGCAATGAATAGATATCCGTCAACGCCCAGGAAAGGTGAACAATCTCTGGGGGGTGAGAGTGCCATCCTTCATCTTTTGATCTGGAGATCTGCCAGATCGGCTTATTACAAAGTGAACATGATCTTATCGCTGTCGGTTCGTCGTTCGCTTGACAGTCCTTCTCCCTGCAGCCTTACGCTTTCATTGATGCTCAAGCTCGTGACTATTGCCGCTGTCGTTTCTCGTTCTAGCACTCGCGCCTTTGCTCCCGTCCGGTCGCACGAATCTTCACCTCAGACCTTCCAGATGAACCTCTACCCCGACCTTTTGGTGTACGATATGGACGCGTGTCTGTGGGACAAGGAAATGTATGCTCTTGACTCCATCCCCACAGAGAAAAACATCGTTCGAGGAGACTTGAATGGTCGTGGTGAGGGAGTCGTTGGAGTCATGTCGGGGCGCAACCAGATTTCCCTTCACAAGGGCTCGCTGCAGGGGTTGCAAGAACATGCCGACGGCAAGTACCCCGACATGAAGGTGGCCTTTGCCTCCAGTGCAGATACACCAAAGGCAGAAAAGATTGGACGGGCCTCTCTCAAGTTGTTGGAAGTTCTGCCAGGTCTCACGGTTTGGGACCTGGTGGTGGGTCGAGATTGGGAGGGCAAGGACGTGAATCAGATTGGACGTCAACCACCGCTCAGTAGTAACAAAGCTCAATCTCACTTTCCACGATTGAAGAAAGCAACAGGTATTCGATACGATCGTATGTTGTTCTTTGATGACTGCAACTGGGGTGATCACTGTGGTATGGTTGCTTCTGGTTGCCGAGAATCTGACACTGGAGTAGGGCCAGCGACTGTTCGAACACCCTATGGCTTGGGAGAGAAGGAGTGGCAGACTGGTCTTGAGACGTATGCCAAGCATGCAGAGATGCTGATGAAACAGAGCAAGTAGGTGAGAGAGTTTGAGTCTGCCGCGAAAAGCATGGTTTACCACTCCAGAGGAAGAGCATTGCACGCTATTGCTGTTCTGGCATGACAGCTGAAGGAAGACTCAAGACTCCATGCGGAACGATATTTCTAGAAAAACAATTGAAACGATAACGCCTAGATCTCCAAGCAGCAAGGAAGCTCGACAAGAAAGATGTGGAACTGTGCAAAATAGGAGCATAGAGCTTTGCGGCATCAGTCACCTAGAGATTGTGCTTTTACGTTTAAAGTGTTGAGAATTTTGGACTGGCGCTATCGCTTTTGGTAATCAAACTGCAGAGAGTTATCGATCCGATCAACAACGATCACTGCTCCCCACTTTTCGTACAAGTCGCGAGCTCGTTTCATGGATCGAATAGACTCTTTCTCTCTTCCGCATAACCGCAACGCGACAGCTTTCCTTTCGCAATACTGTGCCTCGCGGGGCAAAAACCCCTCCTTTTCCGCGATGCTTGTTGCCAACTGGTAAAGTGTCAAAGCACCTGTTATGTCCCCTTTGACTGCGGCGTACTCTGCCTCGAGAAAGTGAACCATATCGAGAGTGTTATGAGGCGCTTCCCGTGCACACTTGCGGAGATGTCGAAGACCCTTCCGAGCAACCCGCAGATGGCGAGACGCTGTAGTTTCCTGGTAGAGAGCCAGTGCTACCGAGCTCTCTTCAAAACTGATCTGTACAGCAGCTAAAGACTCTCGACCTTGGTACTTTCGGACCTCCTTGTAAAGGCGCTCTGCGGCCGAATATTCTCCCATGTGAAGGGCAAGCCAGACCTTTTGTGTAGTAATGGTGAAGTTGGCAGTTGAATTGCTATTCTCTTCGTTTCGTCGTAGCTGTTCTGCTTCATCCATATACTGCCCAGTCAGCTTCAGTGCATCGTCGGAAGGTTCCCCTAGGAGCAATGATATGCTCTGAATGAACGGAGAAAGTAGCGTCAGCACTGTGTCTTGCCCGTAAGCGAGGTACATTTCCCGAAACCCTAGCGTCTCTTCCATCAGTGGCCCTAGCGCACAGCCTGCGATCAGCGCATTCATAGCGTAGAAGAACGCCGATAGTGCGGCAAACTGCATCTGAGGTCAGCAAATTGTTGTAAGTGGACCAGTGCAAAAGAAGAGCGGACATACCTCAAAATCTCCACTTCGTTGGCCTGAATAGTAGGCTCGTTTCAGGTGCTCAAGGCTGTTCCGAACTGGTTCACGCCATGGACTAACCATACCATAGAAGCTACCTTTGATCCGTGTGGACCACTGCCTATTCCCGTACCGTTCCCCCAATTGAAAACCCAGGCTCCCATAGTTGTATGCTTCTCGTTTGCTCGCAGTCAGTGAGGCGAGAACAATTGAGTACATTGTAAATCCGGAGGCCGACATCGCGCTCACGCCATACTGAAGTGTCAACTGCACGTGGCGGCAACAAAGGAGAGGCACAAAATCAGAACTGTCCAAAAAGGCGTAGAGAAATAGAAGATCCAAGATCTTCATTGCTGCTATCTTCTTCTGGTTCGTCATTGGTGGAAGATTCATGATCTTATTGGGCGTCGTCAATTTCAGCATCAACTTCGTTTTTACGAGCGCACCAACGACTGACAGGGGGGTAGCTGACCTTGCAAAGCGCTCTCCCAAGCTTCGAAGCACATGGAAGCCTAAACGCATTGCCGCTTCGATATCTTGGCTAGTACCCAGAGCCACCATCTGAGTTGTGTATGCTTGCATCTTGTCGTGCAAGGTACGAGCATTGGTTAAGACTGCGTCAATACGGCCTTGCATCAAGCTAGTTTCGCCATTGCAATAGGCCACTTCTGCACCCGCGTTGTACAAAGCAAGAGCATGTGGGTAGTAGCCTTGGAAGGCTCTCTCGCCGAGGATCTCAATACCAGCGTCAACGTATGCAGCAGCGGTTCCAAAGGAAGCCAATGACACGGCCTCCTTGCATGCATCCAAGCAAAGGAGAGCTACATTGGGTCGGTCGCTTGGTTCGACTATAGCAGATGCCCCCCTCACAACCTGACTTGCAACCACGAAAAGATACTTCTGCAAAAGCTTTTCCGGCATTCTGGCATGTAGGTTCTTACCAAGCTCGAGATGAAAAGCAGCTCTATCGTCCTCTTCAATGAGACCGTAGCACGCTTTCTGCAACTGATCATGAGCAAAAAACAGTTGACCCCTCTCTCTCGAGAACATTTCCGCTTCTATCAGAGCGTCGACGCTGAGAGCTACGAGTTCCTTTGGGATGACATAGCTCAACAGCTTCTCATCAAAGCTAGCACCCAGACACGCTGCCACCTTCATCACCTCCGTACGGTCTTTATGGACGCGCTTCAAATCAATGCTTATCAGCTCTACCATGCTTTTCGTTCCAACACGCTCCTCAAGCTCGGCCTGATCCCAAGTGTACCTCGACCCATCATGGCAGAAGGCATTTTTGTCAAACATGTTTATCAGGTATCTTTTGACAAAGAATATGTTGCCTTCAGTCTGACGATACATCATTCTACCCAACGCCCGACAGTCGTCATCGTCAGCACTCAACTTCAGCTCTTGGGCGAGGAAACGTGTAACACCCAACACATCAAAGTTCTTCAGTTGGACTTCTGTAATCACAACGCCATGTGCATCCAAAGATCGAAGCATAACTGCCAAGTCATCGTTGATCGAGACTTCGTTGCCTCGACACGCACCAATAAGCACAAGACCCTTGGGTTGCTTCGTAGCTAGCATGTGAATGAGTTCCAAACTACCGCTATCTGCCCACTGCAAATCGTCCAGGAAAAGTACCACTCGAAAGTCCGGACAAATAATGCGGAGAAACTTGGTCAGGGTCACCAAGAAGCGTTGGCGGTCACCATCTCGAGGAGATCGATGATCACTATTGTCGCCATCGTCGCCGCCATCGTCGCCGCCACGTACGCTGTCTGTCGTGGAGCTTCCTTCGTCCAACAGTACGTCAAGAGCAGGAATCATGTGAAGCAACAGCTGCGGATCAAGCTCTTTCAGGCGCTCACGATGACGTTGCTTTGTGGCAATGATATCCTCAGGTTTCAGCAATGTGGCAAACTCTGTCATGGCAGCTACAAAAGGGGCGAATGGTTCTGGACGCTGGAGCTGATCGAACTTTCCGGAACAAAACATGCCCCGTTTCTTCAAAGTCTCCGAGATCAACCACGTCTTTCCGGTTCCGGAGGCACCGGATACTAGAACAATTTCATTAGTGTTCGAGATGAAGCGCCGTTGGTACGCATCATTCAGAATACCAGATTCCAGTTCTCGCCCAAAGAGAGTGTCATTCGTGGGGGCTGTTTCAGGCACGACTTGAGCGGTGTTTGTATCTGACAAGGGTTTACCACCCTCGTCTACTTCCTTTGCCACGTTCTCGGGGTAGGATTTTTTGGAGTGGATTGGTAGCGCTTCTGCTCGATCAATCAGCTCCAATTGGGGTGCACCTTCGCTGGAGTGCTGGCCTGATGGGGTACTCGAGGGTCCACAGGCGCTCTCATTTGTTCCTGACGATTCCTTTGCCTCTGTCTCGGGCCTAACATCTTGTGAGCGCACCACAGGCACAGCCTCGTCTCTATCCCAGTCCATTGGTGTTGTTATAGAGAGATTAGAGGGGTCCCATAACGACAAGAGAAGGTGTGTAACCGACTCGATGATGTGTTCTGAGGGATGTGAGTTTTGTGATTTGGTGACACACGTACTACTCCCCCTACTTTCACTATTTTCTAATCAAGTGCGCGTTTTCCGCACTGAAGCTCCTTGGGGTGGAAGCAAAAAACTTGCTTCATTTTCAAACTTGCACCAGCCCTCTAGTACACAAATTGTACGAAAAAGTGCTTGTTGGGAGTGCGGTATCTTTGATGTCATTTTGGTGATCATCGTCATTGTTGTCGTTGCTGTCTTCAATCCATCTGACACTTCGTTGCCCTCCTTACAGAGGCCAACCAATCAACAGCCCTCATGCAAACAGCAAGATACAAGCGCATTGCGGCAGAGAGGGATCAGGAGGGTGCAAAAGGCCC
>JAVCKV010132096.1:0-19097 GCA_032274145.1 Herpochondria borealis | reverse complement strand
TATAGATTCTCCAAAACCATTACAATTGTAATCCGTGATAACGAAAACGTACTCTCGACGATCCTCCAAAATCAAAAGCTCTTCGATGACCGCACCCTCTGCCTTGTCAGAATACGTCCCAGTTGGCTTGTGATAGACAAGATCACTATCGTCGCCAGTTTCGATCCTCCAGCCAGTATCCCCGGGCGTAAAGTCCAGTGTCATCTTGAGAAGAACAGAAACCATTGTAACTGAGGGACGGCTAGTCATGGAGGGCGCAGGGGAGCTTGACGGTCCACTGGTTGGTGTTGTCGGAGTGCCTGATGGTGAAATCGTGGGCCAATAAGTTGGAGGAGTTGGCACAGGAATTGGAAATACCCCTGAGAAGATTGCTGGAGGAAGGAATGTGTCTGTGCGGAACGTTGTGCTCCATTCGAATGGGGTGGGAGATACGGTGTTTTTGTAGCCAGCAATAACTTGATTGGGATCTTCGAGAAGTCCGCGGTAAAGAAGTAACTCTCCGCTGAAGACGCAATCACTGATATCCCCAATACCATCACAGAAAATGTCAGTGATCGAGAAACTGTACTCTCTTTGATCCTCCAAAGTGAACCTCTCTTCGACAACCGAACCTGGTCGCTTGTTTCGATACGTTCCAGCTGGCTTGATGTGGACAACTTCACCGTCCATAGTTTCAATCTTCCAACCAGTATCTTGTGGATAGAAGTCAAGGATGAACTTGAGGAGAACATCGATAGACTGGGTTGGGCTTAGTGCTGTGTCTTGGAGCGTGCGCTCCTCGACAACGACATGGGGGACGACTGGAGACACGGTTGGTTTCACAAGCAACGACAACTGTGGTTGTTCTTCGTTTTGCGCATGCGGCTCGTTTGCGTGGTGCTCGGCAGCAGACACTCCACGCGCTACAATGGAGAGCAGAATCACATGTAAGAACGAAAAGGCGATCTTCATCTTTCAACAGAAAGTAAGTGTGGGGCCGAACTGAACCTCCTCTCTCCTGCTCTCATAGTTCATTTCTCTTCACGGGTTGCTGTCGTATCGATTCCCCTGTTATTTTTCAATTTGTCCCCCTCCCTATAAGTGTTAGGATCATTGTATGTCGCGACAGTGTGAATTGTTGAAATGTCATTACACCCATCAGAGAATCAACTTCAACTGGTAGTCGTAGATCTTGGCGCATTGGTTATGGCATAGCATTCTAGAAGGTCTATGTACATGGCATAATCTCTTCTGGAGGGTTATGGCCATCATGCGAGTTCAACCACTACTAAAGACTACTGTGAGGGGTTTTGCTTGCGAGATTCATGACAACGCTCCTACAGAACCGACTCTCTAGAGGGCAACAGAGATCGTTCGTCGCAAAACATACTTTTGGTTCTCATTGTTCTATGGTTTCCTGTGGCATTCTTGCAGCGGGGTCCTAACTTGACATAGAAGTGCGACACAATTGACTTGGAAGTACGACATTGGTGCTGTACATTATAGTTTGTGTCTTGCTTGGTGACTTTTACTAGTAGTTGTAATAACCCCGCTAGTCTTGTACTACTAGCTGGGCGCATCACAATTATGTTTCAAACGAGCTCGAAAGTGCAACCTTGGATGCCGCGATTGGCAGTCGTTCATGAAAGGCAAGATAGAAGGTAGCAACCCCCACTGTAATGAAAGAATGGGAACACGCCCGAGCTATGAAGTCAGCTAGTATGAAGAAGGGACATTTTTTCCAGTGCCAAGCATTCTGGCACATAATTTTTAGCAAGTACTCGGAGTACTGTTTTCATGACTCACCAGTCTAAGACGTACTAGTCCAGCTAGTTCGTACATGATGATGTAGTCTTTGCTCTCCCTCGTTTCCCTTTGTAGTTGCAGCGACCTAAATGGCTTGGTGGCATGGCTAGTCAGAATTTGACGTCATTTGAAAAGGGTATCTTCGTTCCGTCTTCGAGATGATTGGGTGAGAAACCGCCGCGGGGTCACAAAACAGTCAGAATCTTCAGGATGATGGATGTTGATGAACACCTCAACTTCTGATCTGGTGGTTCAGTCCATAACAGTGAGGAACGCATAGCTCTCACAAATTCAAGAATCGAGAATACTAAACACATACACCAACTTCTACATCAGTATGCAGTTCACTACCGCCGCCCTCCTTCTTGGATCTGCCAGTGCCTTTGGCTCCTTCGGAATGAAGAAGCCTGCCCCAGCCGCTGTTGCCAACACCTTCACCATTGACAACATCCCAGGTGCCCTTGAGCCTGTTGGTCTCTTCGATCCTCTCGGATTCGCTGCCAAGGCTGACGAGAACACCCTCAAGAGCTACCGTGAGGCCGAGCTCACACACGGGCGTGTTGCCATGCTTGCTGCTGTTGGTTTCTTTGTTGGAGAGAAGGTTGAGGGGTCTTCCTTCCTCTTTGATGCCTCCATCAAGGGACCTGCCATCAGCCACCTTGCTCAGGTGCCTGGCGGCTTCTGGGGTGCCCTCACCCTCTCAATTGGTCTTGCTGAATGGTACCGAGCCAAGAAGGCCTTTGTTGAGCCAGAGAATGTCCCTGTTGACCAACCAGGTCTCATCCGATCAGAATACATCCCAGGTGACATTGGTTTCGACCCACTTAACTTGAAGCCTGAGGATCCTGAGGAGTTCAACATCATGCAAACGAAGGAACTCCAGAACGGACGTCTTGCTATGCTTGCCGCCGCCGGGTTCATGGCACAGGAGCTTGCTGATGGCAAGGGAATCCTTGAGCACCTTCAATCTTCATAAATGGACTATTACGTACGAGTACAAGTAACATATCTGCACAAATAACTTATCATATCACAATCGCCAACATTCTGTCTATGGGTCACTACGTAGTTGTCGTAGCAGCTCAACATGCAACGTGCAAGGTCGTACGTTCTACAAAGCAACGACTGCTTCTTGAAGCCCACATTCAAGCGTACCTCGCGCTCGCGGTGAAGTCAGTGACATACTCTCTAGAGAGTGGATCTAGGTGGGACGCAGCGCCGCTTTCAAGTCCTGGATAGACAAGCGATGTGGCGACGAGTTGTGAACAGCCGTTTAGACGGTATCCACTGTTCAAAGATGCCTCTATTAGCCGGAAAGAATTGCCGTATGGAAGTCACTGCTACTGGGATTAGTGTACCCCAATGCTCAAGGGCCGCAGTTGCTTCACGTTCGGACGAAGTCAAACCGAGGGCAATGCACCATGAGCTAACATCGAATAGCAATTTGGCCAAATTGGCGCGAAAAATTCCGCCTTGCTGAAGATGAAGGGGTATCCGAAAAAGTATTAGTAACGGCATGTGATAACGGCGATTTACCTGATATGTTTACGAGATTCCGTGGCATTTTGAGGTAAGGTACCGGGTGTCTGAAGTCGATGTACCACATGCCTTTAGTCCAGTGCAGTCAAGAATACCTGGTACTGGTCCAGTATGATCACTTTCCGTTCATTCCAAATTTCAATGTCTTCCTTCACAAGAAATTCTTATCGCGACGTTAGCAATATAAAAGTTGATTGAGTAGCGTGGATACATGAACTTACTTGCGGGACTGTTACTAAAATGGATATCCATAGTCTAGCTACCAAAATCGTGGAAGCTTCACCATGTTTCGTACATGTGAATATACCCATAAAAAAGTCAACTGCTACAACGAACATGGACTGCGGAAGCAATGGCGATGCCGTGCACGAGGAAGAAACATCATCTTCACCATCAACTTTGCAGTCGGATTGGATGGGCATTACCTGGAAGGACACCCAGATTTCCGACGGCGCTGATGATAACGTTGATGTGGCACCTTTGGTAAGAGTGCTAATTTTGTACTGGGTACTATCTATCTACTGTCGCCCGGTGAACTATGTCTGTTTACTCACACTTCGAGCTCACTTCGTCACATGTCTCTGCGTTTACTCACACTTTGCACGCATTTTGTCACTCGTTGCAATAACTTTGGTCTCACTTCGTTCTTCTTCATTTGGATATTGACCAACAAGAAGACAACGACGATGCCATCTCCACCAACCGTCGACAAACGAGGTCATGAAAGTGCTAGCAGTAAGTCTTTTCCTCTTTTGAAACAACCAAGTCAGTGAAGGAATGAATGATGGAATATATGTTCCAAATAATCGGTTTGCGTCGAGCTGTTGTTGTCATTCTTTTCGTACCCGTCATGCCACTATGCGTGTATCTTCTTCGTCTGTAAGTGTGCAATTTTTAATTGGAATCATGCTAACGCCTTCTACATCTCAGCCAATAGTAGCAGTGTCTTTGCAGGTCTCGACGGAAGCAACACAACATTCGACGCCTTTTACAAAGGCTTAGTCGTCAAGGCTCTTGGATCAAAGATTCTTACGAGTTTCGACCATGGACCCTTCAGGTTGGTCATCATGCGTAACGAATTGGATACAGATGTGGTCAATGCATTCGTCAAGTACGGGCTCATCTCTCAGAACAATCAAGATTCTCTACAAGGAATCGCTCATCTAGCATCTGCGTCCATCAACATTGGGCGTAACGAATTGACCGACCTCGCCACGCGCATCGAGCAGGGAATACCCGCCTTCTTCGCGGACTTGCCAAATGAGATCATTTATTTGATCATGTGTTTGGCGCAGGGCTTTATGAACGAAGGGGGAGAAATGAGAGAAATGAAGCTCTCGGACTTGGCTGCGGAGAAGGTTGTGAAGCGTAACCTTTGCAAGTTGGAATCTCAAGCTGATCCAGATAATAACCTTCAAGCTGACTGTATCGCATTCTTGAAGTCCTACCTAGACAGTGTCCGAGGCAACGATATTGCCGATGCTCATCGATCGGCTGCCTTGGTGCTCCTGCTTTTCTTTACCCATGCGGCTACTGATACTGGATGCTGCACCTGACTATTCTGAAGATCTCTGGCCTCTATTTTGAAAGACAAAAACACCGGACATAGTACAGAATCAACTTTGACGGGGTGCATTCATTCATCCAAATGGATACTATCTAGAAAACTACGACGTTTCTACTATATTTTGTTGGTTCGGTTCAGTTTGGTTCGGTTGATAGTTCTTAGTTGAATCAATATCCTTAGTCCTCCTTTTCCACCGGCTTGACTGTTCTGTCCGACGTCCACCATATTTTGAGATTGATTCCCAAGAGATGAGTGGCAGTTTGAGGTAAGGTACCGGGTGTCTGAAGTCGATTAACACATTCCCGTAGTCCAGTATGGCATATGATCAAATGTGTCACTTTCCGTTCATTCCAAATTTCAATGTCTTTTTCACAAGAAATTCTTATCGCTATGTACAGTACTACTGTAGCTGACGTTGAGTGAGTCTTTCGGCTTTTCTCTCTTTTCTCCATAGTGAATATCATAATATTATTTTTCTCGCACGGTGGCGCCAAAGCCCATAAAAACTGGCGGCGGCGTCGCTCAAGACCAAAAATTCAGTTCAACGAGAGATAGGAAAGCAGAAGCTGAAGATGAGATCCCCGATTGATCCCCCGGCAACTGCTATCGACGACGAAGCTTCGGCTTCTTCTTTAGTATCCTCCCTTGATATTGAGGACCAAGCCACATACGACGCCGGTTCTCTTGTTGAAAACGATGACGCTGTTGACACAAAACAGCAAAACTTCGAGAAGAAGCAAGAGACTCTCGACACAACCAATGCCCCATCGGATGACGAATCTTCCATCGCCGAAGAGAGTAGCTCAAAACAACGAACGCGGAAGCAAAGGTGTCGAAAGATTCTGATAATCGCCGTCGTTACTCTGGTTGTCATTATGCTGGTACTTGTTGCGGTACTCTTTATCGGTGCTCGCGTGGAAACTGACCGAATGAATCGCGCACCAGACACTCTGTCCCTCTACACTGGAAACGACGACTTTTGTTCACTATCAAACAACGGTTTCAACGATATTACGACCTTCAGCTCGGAAGACGACGCTCACCTGAATGGTGATATTGTTCATTGTGGAGCTTGTGGAGAATGCTCCACCATGAATGATATGGAGATCATGGCGCGAACACGAAACACTCTGACCGATACCACCACGAAATGTGCCTTTCGAACATTCTTTGGTAGAGGTCCAGTCTTTAATTGCATGAAGAAGAAGGTTGGTTTTACTCCAGAATGTACTGATTGCTGGGTGAACAACATTCAATGTACCTTCAGCGCCTGCAAGTTTACCTGTATCAAGACCAAAATGTTTGGTCATGGCAACAACGGACACGATGGAGAACTGAATGATTGCCTCAAGTGTGATGAGGTCATGTGTGGACCAGAATTTCTCAACTGCTCTGGTGCCAATCGACGGCGTATGGGCATTGTGAGCGACATTGAGCGCGACTCAGACAATGAGCAGTGCAAACCTGTCGACATTGATTGGAAGACGGCCATTCCTGCTGTAGGGCGATAGATTCAAACACACTCTTGTTACTTATCTTATAGACCTACCTACCATGTAGCTATCTTGTTGCGCTAGACCTAGTAGAGCTATCTACTTCGATGCCTTACATGCGAGGCCAAGGGGCTCGTGCAATGCCTGCCTATAGAAATGCTATTTCCAGGTGTAAAAAGTCCTACTGGATGACCTAACCCCAAATTTCGCATTTGACTACATACGAAGCTCTTACATTGTACTCGAGTACATACCATCAACGGTTGGCAGGCAATGGTGCTCACCTCTCTCGAAAGGAAGATACACTAGGACATGGAACCAGCGCCTTCTCTCGCTACTTGGTATGCATTTTCTACAGTACAGTACCGCTCGCTCCTTGCATAGACCATCATCCGAAATGCACTACTCGTAGACCTATTATGCAATGGCGGGATATTTTTGAACTTTTGCAGAGACTTAACCAGAGAGCTGTTCATGAAACGAAAACCGATTACTGTACAAACTAGCAACAGTAGGATGCGCGCGCGCGGCTCATTCATCGCCAACTGATGAGCTCTTCAGCACATTCATCGAGAGACATCTTGTTCGCCATGGCCACCACAACAGCAGCCACCGCAGACTTGTGGACGCTTCTCGACGAAGATAACGTGCCATGGAAAGAGTGTATGAAAATACTGCGCGGATTGGAAAAGACGAAAGATCCAATTCTTCATTCCTTGTTGGATCGCAACCCACCGCCAGCGTACTTGGGTCAAATGTTGGAGCTACGGTCGCAGGATTTGACTAAATCTGAAGCCACAATTATTCTTGGTAGCCATGCATACTGCTATCCTATCGGAATTGCTATCATGCTATCCTCGGATCTTGTGTTTGAAAAAATCATTGAAGCAACCAAGAATCACGCACCTCGAGGTGGACAGGATTTTCTTGAAAATGTGCCGATCCAAGAGGTGCCACCAGGCCGGTTGAAGCTTTTCATGGAGGCCTTTCCTGAGTCTGTTACAACAAACAAGGTATTATTTGACAAGCTGCTTTCAATTCGACCAGACGATGCGACGTGGCCTGTGATTCGCTGCATCATTCAGCATCATCCTAGGCAGTCCGACTTTAGCGATTCCGTCCCAGATCTCGCGGTACAGCTATTGCGGTTGTTCCCTTGGATCGCAAACGCGACCAACTCTTCAAAGCTTCTAGCCAAGATCCCCAAGCTCTTGCGAAACATCATCACTGAGTTCCCAGTTGTCGACACTTCCATTCTACACGTTGCGATTGACCAGATCGTGCAGTTGCCTCTGATGCAAAAGCAGTCCGCATCAAAGAAACTCCTCAAAGCTTCCACAGTTTCCGAGATTTTGCAAATCATTGCTACAACATGTTCAGCTTCTGCAGCAAACAGAGATCCCTATGGAAGACTGCCCTTGCATAAGGCTTCCCAGCACCGGTTGGATGGCACACTACACATTCTGAAGGTTTACCCAGAAGCAGTCAGAATGCGCTGTCCAATCGCGAACCTCTATCCCTACCAGCTCGTGGGAATGGACAACCGCGGTGGATCAGTCGATCTTTCGTGGACGATACTCCAGGCAGCGCCTGAATTGCTTCTTACGAGCACAAACAAGGCCAACGATGAGTGGTTTTCATCATCGGAGCACTTGTCGCTTGTTCGGTATGAAATGCAAATGGCACGGTCATCTCGAAAACTAGACGAAAAAATTCGAGCAATGCGGAGCGCCCATGATAAAACGCTCAGACACATGTCAGAAAAACGCGAACAGCTACTGGTGGAGGTCTCACGAAAGAAGCGGCGGGTAGTGTGAGCATGATACACTCGGAGGCGTGCGTGAGCGAGATGTCCAGTGGAAACAGCTTTGATCTCGATAAACATGATCTCTACTAGAGAGGGAAAGGTTTGCATGGTGATCTAGCTATGGTGTGTGGTTCTTGTTCTCCGTTGTTCGTCTTCCATGGAGTTGAGAGGGAAAGTCGAGCGTTGAGATCGACAGCGTGACTGATATCATTTTGTTGTATACAATACATCTAGGGCACAAGAGACTTCTGGAAGTACGATTGCGTTTTGTACTTCAACTTGCTACTCTCCCTCGGTTGCCTAGTCTTGGAATATAGTTCAATCTTGGGTTACGTTGCCAACAATGAGATGACCTATCGAAACCTTCTTGTAAAGACGTGAAGTGCACCTTCGCTTATACAGGGTACAGTTTCGTCTGTAACACACTGCAGTTCAGTAATTAGAACGAAGGACGATTGGCTTGGTGGAGGGGAGGAGAATTCTGTTCTCTAGAGGCCTCTAGAGCGTGTGGTTGATTGAAGTTATTCGTGCAGGGAAGGGCATACTCGAAGTACCTAGCTCTTCGTGACTTTCTGTAGGCTGGATTAGACCAGAAGCTGTGGCGATAAAGTGTTAGTTCAGTAGGCCTCCTGTGACTGAACTCTAAAGACTGAGTTGGCGGCTTTATCAGCGACGTTGTACTATAATATATTTCTTCAACGTTGGACTAGTAGTTTAGTCGCTAGCTTGAGAAAAGGCTTGAGCATGGCGCAATCAAAGTTTGATGCGATCAAACAAACGACTCAACCCGGCACATGCCGGGTAATAGCAAAGACACAACCAGCAACATGCTAGGGCAGCCTTTTGAAGGTCGTGTTCGTGCTAGGTAACGCAAAAGCTGCATTGTGCTCTAGCACACTGCACAACCTGGCAGTGCATCCAATCTAATGCCATTGCTGCCAGATGCGTTGAGGATGATTACCGTATTCATGGTTCAAACAAGTTCACTTTTGATCGTAGCTTGAAGTGAAACCATCGTGGGGTTGAAGACTTGGTTGAAGAAGCTACGAAACATGCTCCTTGCATACATCGCGGGTTGAATTTCGCTAGTACCGGCTGATGCTACTGGTACAGTAGATGACATTTGCTACGATCCTCCTGCGTACAATTCTCTACACTTCACGTATTGGTGGTGGCTGTCACGTATCATTGGGACTCACTTATGGCACTTGTTTATGGCCACGTAGGCTGCTCAAGGTCATTCCATTCCCTCAAAGACCATCTTTCTGACGTCCTAGGTATTATGGGCTCAAAGGCATTAGTGCCAGAAATACAGCATGGATAGTGTCTTATGATACTTCACGATGACTTCAATGACCCAAATTTAGAATCTTGATAGAATTCTGGACATGGCTCCAACACGAATTTATTGCTAAGGGTCACCCTAACGTAACAACAAGATTCACCATTTGGTCTTTTATACAGATAATGTTTAGTACAATTTCTTCTCTGAGGTTCTTTTAGCAATTACATATCGACAAAAGTGATGAAACTGGCATTGTCATTGCTTCTTTTATGCCCTTCACAGGATCGACAACTTACTATCTGTTCGCGAGTTGAATGTTGAATCTTGGTCATCGATGATATCGTGATTTGGCCAGATTGCGCTTTGGGCTTGAAGTTAGCAAACATTCCTTGGCACTCTTGATACTACTCTCACAATTCTTTTTTGCTCCTGAACACAGAACACATTATCTAACTTTTATTACCCAAATTAACAATGCTTGACTCAATCGCCCCTCGCCAACCAAAGCTCTTGACCGTCTTCCAACGATGTGATTCAGCGGAGATGTCTGTCTCCGGAAACAAGAAGCGCAGCAACAAGTCTGTACAGTTCAATGAGATTGTCTCGATTCGATCCACTACTCACGTCAACGACATGACGGATGCTGAGATCTTCAGTGCTTGGTACACTCGCAAAGAAATGGGAGCCATCAAGAGAGGAATCGCCTCTGATGCCAAGATCATCGCCATGGGAATGCCACTGCCTGCCAACTCCACCCGACGAGGACTTGAATTCCGAACACCAACCGGAAGTGCTAAGCGAAAGGCCAACAAGTTCAACTCAATCCATGCCGTCCTTGACGAACAAGACACCCAACACATGCGCAACCTTGAGGACGCTGATACCCTCAGGGAAATTTACTTGCAACACAGCACTCACTGCCTCGCTGAAGCAAGACAGCTTGGTATGCAGGATGAGATCGAAGCACAGAACCTACTGAAAGAACCAGAAAATATGGAAATCGACGAAGAACAAACGAGAAGAACAACAAAGAAGGAAATGATTCTGAGAACATTCGCAAAGAAGAGCGAAGTTGTAGATGAGATCAAACAACTGAGAGTAAGAGTATAAGACACCCTATCAAGTAAATGTATAAAGTGTAAATAAGCGAACATCTATTTCCTACTTCCTTGATTGATCGTCCATACAGGTAACTACTTCACAGGTTGCGAATGTCATGTCGCGGTCTTCTGTTCGTCTCATGGAAGATCCTTTCGTGCGGAGACAGCAGACATCTGCTCGAAATCATGTCACATCAATCACACCAAAACGTGACCACCCGACGTCCTTTATCTCTGAATCCTCGCCAAATAAGACTTCTCGGGATGCATACGACCCGGCACTGGTACAGTCTGTTAGGAAGGGATCAGAACACGGGGGACTGTGATTTGTGAAGGTACCCGGTACCGCTTTGTTATGCCTGACTTACGACATAGGTCATTCTGACCCCTTCTGGCTTCCTCCGCAAAGATCGGTTTTGAAAATTTGATGCAATGTCTGGTGTAACCGGTATATCTATTTCTTGTAGTGAACCGCAATTACACAGTCAGCGGGTGCCCCTGATTGCATCTAAAGTGTCATTTGTTGACCAGACTGCTCGAAAAATCGGGAGCTTCTTTCCATCCATTATGTTTATTGTGGGCTCTGTTCTTTCCATCCTCTCACAAAGCTAAACAATTGATTTGCAAAATGGCTGCCGAACAATCCGAACTATCCTCTTTTCAAAGGAGCTTCAAGCTCGTTGCTGTTGCGTCGGTCCTCACCTTGGGCGTTCTTTGTGTCGCAACAACAGGCCCAACACAGCTTTTGATCCCACATCTCCAGGGAACCTCCATCCCTACTCCACACGAAATATCCGAAATGGAACATCGTGACCTCAAGAACAAGGGCCGCATCGTGGGTGGTCAAGAATCGACGAAGGGGCAGTTCCCCTTTATGGTGTCTCTACGTAACGGTGACGAAGGATTTAACTGGGCAACTTGTGGTGGATCTCTGATCAGCCCCTCCATCGTTCTCACTGCAGCGCACTGCGCTGGAAGTGTTGGTAAGTACACGGGCTTGCACGTTGTGCTTGGTTGTATCTTTCTGGTCTAACGAGAGTCTTCATCGCTACAGTTATGACAGATTACAATCGCTATAACCAGGCAGATCAGGATCTCGATAAGGCGGGAATCCAGCGCCGCTTTGTCGAACCGTCCGACATTCTTTCCCACGAAAAGTACAGTCACACAACATTGGACTACGATTATGCGTTGATTCGTCTCCCTAAACCAATCGAGAACCCCTCAGTCGTTCGATTGAACACAGACCCGGATTTCCCGGGTAAGAAGGCACAGAAGCAACGAGTGATTGGCTGGGGTCGCACAGAATACAAGGGGAGTCCTTCTCAAATTCAAAAGTATGCTGACCTGGATTACGTTCAGCAAGATGAATGTCTTCGCAGATTTGGCAACAACTATATTACAGACCAGATGCTTTGTGCGTACTCTGACGGTGAAGACAGTTGTCAAGGTGATAGCGGCGGCCCACTTGTTTCGATGAACTCGCAAGGCGACTCAGTACAAGTTGGTGTAGTATCTTGGGGATCTGGATGTGCTGGAAAGTACCCTGGGGTCTACTCCAGGGTGCATCAAGTCATTGACTGGATCAACGAGAAGGTTTGTCAGGGTTCAGACGCACTGGCTCCCCAAGACTGCAACGGCGACGAACTCGGCGATCTTACGGTTGGTTCGATTGGAACTGGTGATTCAAGCAATGCCGATGATATTAGCGGAACCAACGGAGAGGCCAAAGAGAAGGAAAGAACGACATCATCCAGCAGCAGTGCGGCTTGCAAAGACGAGGAGTCCTTCTTAGCTTCGCGATCCAAGAGGAAACTAACATGCGACTATGTAAAGAAGTCGAAGAAGACTCGGTGCCGAATCTACAAGGATCACTGCCCAAAAACTTGTGGGACGTGTCCCAAGTAAAGAAAAACAAAGAAACGCCTTAGATAGAAGTTGTATGTTACATACCGTACCAGTTAAAGAAGAAAGCTGCTACCAATCAATCTTCTGCTGGAGAGACTTCTATCCTGTTCAGTCGTCGACAGTACAAATACATTAAATACAGTACAGTACAGTACAGTAGCGACGGCGAGTCATGCGCGGCTCAAGCGGCCTTTCAAACATTTTGTCATACGCAGAGCTACAGGTGGAATTCGTATGTGCACTCTAGTATTCAACGAATTTCGCGCCAAAATTGAAACCAAACTTTTGCTCCCACCCATTGCGTTGTATCATTGCGCATCTCATTGGGGGCAAACGAGCAAAATCAATCAATCTACACCATCATCACCATGAGCAAGCGTGTCTTTGGTCAGTCCATGGGCAAGAAGAAGCGAGGTGGCGGTTCCTCGCGCTACCAGAAGCAGTTTGGTGGCATGGGAGCGGACCACTCGAAGCGTGAATCTCAGAAATCGGAGGAAGAGATTTTGGCTGAACGTCGTCGCGAATATAAGCGTCAAAAGCAGTGGGAAGGACAACAAATCGATATCAGCTTTGGGTATGAACGCTTTGACCATAAGTCGTCGGAGGAGAAGTCGAATCGAGGATGGGTGTTTAACATGTTGCCGACGGTAAGTCATTCTTCACCCCCCCCCCTCTTGATGGTTGCATCTTATCACGTTCGTTTGACTCACCCCTCTCTCCCCACCCCATTCTTCACTGCGATGAACTATAGACCGTCACATCTGCACAGGATTCATCTGGGGAAGTCACTGCAGGTCCAGAACAAGCAGCTCTCGAGCTGTTCTTTCTAACTGAAACTGGATCTAATTTCAAGGCAACTGTCCTCTACGCACCGTACTTTTACGTGATTCCCGATCTTCCTCGGGATCAAGACGATCACGCTCTCTTTTTTGAATCACTGGTTTCCAATCTCATGAGACTCTACGAGCCTTTGGGTCTGACTCAAGTTGATGTTGTTCACAAGATGGACCTCGATCAAGTTAATCACTTGTCTCCCACTAATCGTCAGGGTCGTCCAATGGTCAAACTTGTCTTTGACAATGTGCAACAGCTCATGGAAGTGCGCAAGCGTCTGCAGGAAGTTGTACGCAAGAACAAGTCCAAGGCGAACGATATGGTACTCTACAATCCAGATCAAGAGACGGTATCAGTCGACCCCATGACGACACTGTTGGAGCTGCGAGAATACGATGTTCCTTATCTGGTGCGCGTCTGTACGGACCTCAACATTCGGGCGGGAGCCTGGTATACCGTCACACCGAATGTGCACAACATTGGCGTGACGCTCACTGATCAAGATGTCGAAACCAAGGCGAATCCAACGTACATGGCCTTTGACATTGAATGTACCAAGGCGCCACTCAAGTTTCCTGACGCCTCGGTGGACTCTATTTTCATGATTTCATACATGGTAGCTGGTCAAGGCTACTTGATTCTGTCCCGTCATGTGGTGTCGGAAGATGTTCAAGACTTTGAGTACACACCCAAACCAGGTTATCCCGGACCGTTTCATATTTTCAACGAAGCTACTGAAGAAGACTTGATTCGTCGCTTCTTCATCGAGTACAAGAGACATGCACCACAGATTGTGGTGACATACAACGGTGACTTTTTCGATTGGCCCTTTGTCGAACAGCGTGCGGAAGTCTTTGGTATGGACATTTGGAAGGAGCTGGGAGTCCAAAAGATGGACAGCGGAGAATACCGTGGTCGTTGCTCCGTCCACCTCGATGCCTTTCATTGGGTCCAGCGCGATTCCTACCTTCCACAGGGTGCACAAGGTCTCAAGGCAGTCACCAAGTACAAGTTGGGCTATGATCCAGTGGAAGTCGACCCGGAGGACATGGTGCGGTATGCACAAGAACGACCAGTGCATATGGCAACGTATTCTGTGTCGGATGCTGTGGCTACGTACTATCTGTATGAAAAGTATGTTCATATGTTTATCTTTTCCCTTGCAACCATTATTCCCTTGGGGCCTGAAGATGTGTTGCGCAAGGGTAGTGGCACTCTGTGCGAAATGCTTTTGGTTGTTGAGGCCTGTACCAAATCCATTATTTGCCCCAACAAGCAACTTAGCCCTCTCGCTAAGTTTCACAATGGGCACTTGCTGGAAGCTGAAACGTATATTGGAGGAAAAGTCGAGTGCCTCGAGACCGGAGTGTACCGATCCGATGTGGAGTATGACTTTGACTTGAAACCAAGTGCTTTCCAAATGCTCATTGACAATATTGACCGCGACTTGACCTTCGCAATCGAGGTTGAGCTCGGAGGGGATCGTTCCAAGGTGACCAACTATGATGAGGTAAGAATACTACATGTCGTTTGAGCAGCGTGCACACGATGTCATGATTCTCACTCAGTCTCCCCCTTCTATAGATTCGTTCCGAAATCGTAGAGCAACTTGAAATGCTTCGCGACCGTCCAAAGCGAACTGAAAAGCCCTATATTTACCATCTCGATGTTGGTGCAATGTACCCCAACATTATCCTCAGTAACCGTCTTCAACCAAGTGCCATGGTGGACGACGCAACCTGTGCCGCCTGTGATTACAATCAGACCAAGAATGACTGCAAGCGTCGCATGGACTGGGTTTGGCGTGGCGACTACAGCCCTGCCTCCAAACAGGAGTATGAGCGTACCAAGGACCAGCTGTCGACGGAAACGGTGGATGGCGAGCCCTTCCACACATTGAACGACGCCCAACAAGCTGAGGCTATCAAAAATCGATTGAAGATCTACGCCCGCAAAGCCTACAAAAAGACAAAGATCACCGAAGAAGTCAACCGAAAGGATACTGTGTGCATGAGGGAGAACGACTTCTACGTTGAGACTGTGCGCCGTTTCCGTGATCGGCGGTACGAGCTGAAGAAGTTGACCAAAGTTTGGAAGAAAAAGACAAGCAGCGGTGACGCAACGGAGAAGAAGGCAGCGGAAGATCGTGCTCTCGTCTACGATTCTCTGCAGGTTGCCCACAAGTGTATTCTTAACTCCTTCTACGGATACGTCATGCGTAAAGGAGCCCGATGGCGCTCTATGGAAATGGCGGGCATTGTAACCAAAAACGGCGCTGATCTTATCACCCAGGCTCGCATTCTGGTCGAACAAATTGGTCGTCCATTAGAGCTTGATACTGATGGAATTTGGTGCATCCTTCCCATAAGTTTTCCTGATATCTACAACTTCAAACTGGTTGGTGGTGGTTCCCTCAGACTCGAGTACCCATGTGTCATGTTGAACGCTGACGTTCACGAGAACTTTACCAACCACCAGTACCAGACATTGAAGGATCCAGAAACTGGATTGTACGAGAGCAGAAGTGAATGTTCCATCTTCTTCGAAGTGGATGGACCTTATCGGTGCATGGTACTCCCTTCTAGTCTCGAGGAAGGAAAATTGCTGAAAAAGAGATACGCAGTGTTCAACTTCGACGGATCTCTCGCAGAGCTCAAAGGGTTCGAACTCAAGCGCCGTGGTGAGCTCGAGTTGATTAAAACCTTTCAGTCGCAAGTCTTCGAACGCTTCCTTGATGGTAACTCTCTGGAGGAGTGCTACGCAAGTGTCGCTGAAATTGCCAACCATTGGATTGATGTCTTAGACACTCAAGGCGACAGTCTCGAAACTGAGGAGCTGGTCGACTTGATCAGTGAAAATAAGAACATGAGTCGCCAACTGGAAGATTATGGTAACCAGAAAGGAACTTCCCAGACAACTGCTCGTCGCCTTGGTGAGTTTCTTGGAGCAGAGATCATCAAAGACAAGGGCCTCAACTGCAAATTCATTATTGCAGAACGACCGTATGGCGCCCCGGTTACCGAACGAGCAATTCCTACAGCGATTTGGAAGTCGGAACCTGCGGTGACTAAACACTATCTTCGCAAGTGGCTGAAGGCTCCTGAGCTGGATGATGAAGATTTTGACATTCGATGCATTCTTGACTGGGACTACTACAAGGATCGCTTGGGGAAGACAATTCAGAAAATCATCACCATACCTGCAGCTTTGCAAAAGCTTGAAAATCCTGTTCCAAGGATAGCTCACCCCGACTGGCTGAACTCCAAAGTCAGGCAGTTGAATGATAGCTTCAAGCAAGTGAATATCAATTCTTTCTTCACGACGCTTCCCAAGGGACAGAAGGCAATAGTTGGCGATATTGAAGACTTTGGGGGCAGCGCGCAAACGTCAAAGCGACCTACGGTTCATAGAACAAGGAGAAGAGGAAAGGCTCGTGACTCTAACCTCATGGAGATCGATGAGGAGATCACGACCGAGGGAGCAGATCTTCCCGAAGAGGAACAAGAAGAGAGGGCGTCGCTCTCCAAGGACAACTTCAGCAGCTGGTTGAAGCAGAAGAAGTCGCAATGGCGTGGTGTACGACGTGACCGCAAGCGCGTGAAGATGTCCAGCAGATACGGTGATCGCAGCGCAGCAGGTATGCTGCAAATGGACAAGCCAAGGCGCCCCGTGAGCAGTATGGAAGGGTACATTAGGAATGCAGCACTCGCTCTTCGTCAGAGTGAATGGCACGTAGTAGAGATTCGAGAGCTCAGTTCGACTGATGGAAACAAACTTGGATCAAGTGGTGATTTCATCCTATGGGTCATGATCGGTAGCGACACCCTACAGAAGATTCAAATCTCTGTCCCTCGCGTGGTGTATGTCACAAGTGTTGCGGAATTGAAGTCACTGTCAAACGGAGACATTCAGATCAGAAAAGTTGACAAGCACCTTCCCCACAACAAGAGCGCCTCGTTTACGTACGAAGTGACCATGCCTGAGCATGTTTACAAGTCTAACACGTGGATAAGGCATCTTTGTGCGAGAAGCGACACCGAAAACGCTGACGTACTGGAGAATCTCTACGAGACTTCACACCCTCTTATGCTTCGAGCTCTCTCGCAGCTGGGGTGTGTGGTGAAGACGAGTCAGGAGGCAGATGATAAGAAACTTCGTCAGAGTTTTCAGCTGCAAGAGCTTCAGCGTGTTAACAAGCCGGGAGGGGGTGAATATCTCCACTCGGGATTGGAGTACAAGAAGGTGTTTCTCTATCACGGTATAAATCCAAAGACAAAGCTGGGCGTCGTTGCCGTGTTTGTAATTGAAGAACTTAACGGAGATGATGGATCTGAGAAGGAGGATGAAGAAATGGAATGGGAAGAATCTGGAGGAGGCAAGCAGAGGGAGAGGACCGTTTTGAAAGCGTCATCTATGTTTTGGGTTGTGAAGCCAGGATCAACACGTGGCGGACAAAAGGGTGTAACCAGAAAGCAGTGCGAGACTCTGTTCCGCCAGTTACTTGAAACAATCCATGGTTTGGCTGTCGAGGCTGAAACTGGAGGGCAAAGTTCCGAATACGGTTCCGTTTCACCTCTCTCAAAGTGTATTGTTGAGAGTTTGACTTTCGTTGACAATGAAAATGATGCATGCGCAGCTGCGAGCGACGCTATCAACACCCGCGCGAAAGGAAACACGGGCCCGACATTCTTGTTGGTGAATAGTGGGAAGTCGACCAGACAGCTCCGCCGAACTATGCCTGGTATGAATGCTTTTCCTGTCGTATCATTGCCGTTTCCCCCCGGACCTGCACACAATCCCTCCACTATGAGCCTCCCAGCGTTGAACTGGGAACAGCCTGCAATACAACTTGTAATGGAAGCATATTTCCATATGTTTGCTGTGGCGTTTCCAAAACGGGTTGAGTATTCTCGCTACGGTCATGTTCCGATTGGCAACCTTGGGGATGACGAGTGCACAACTTTGTATGATGTGGGCATCAGTCGCCAGCTCGTGAAGAGCCGAGCCTTATCTTGGGCAAACCCAACTTCTGGAATGCCGGATCTGGGTGTTCCACTATTGGGCTCTACGAACGGTGTCAACAGCATCGTTGCCGAGATGGACTCGCTTGATATTACAAGCTCAGATATGTGGGACGACGAAGAGGATATTGTCAGCCCTGTCATACGGAATTCTGGTGCATACAGAAGCGTCTGCGTTGAGATCGACGTCCACGATCTTGCAATCGCTGCACTCACTGATGTTGTTGAGGGTAGCACAGGGCCTTCTTCTCCGAATAGCGTTGCAATTTTCGACAACAAGAGCTTTCAAAAACAGACCGGTCCTCTTGGAGACGAAATGTCAACTTCGATTTCTCTGCCGCTACTCCGAGCAGTCGTTGGCTCATGGCTTCGTGATGCCTTCGACGCAAACTCACAAGTGGCTGATGATATGCTTCATCATATTTACCAACTTGTGTCAAACTCGGATGCGCTGATGTGCGACCCTGCTCTTCATCGAACCATCCACTCGATGATGAAGACAACTTTCCTACGCTTGCTGGGAGAGCTCCAACGGCTTGGTTGCATCATTGTGCTGGGAACGTTTCATAAAATCACGGTGGCAACTGGGAAGTCAACTTTGAGCGAAGCCGAAGAGTATGTCAAGTTCGTGATCTCGACGATAGGCAATAAATCGTCGGAGAACGGCTCAGGTGGGATTGAAAGAGTCGCCCTACGCCCTAGCCGCTACTACAACCATGTCCTGTTCTTCGACGAATACAACTTTGGAGGCATCGAGC
>JAVCKV010131985.1:0-19099 GCA_032274145.1 Herpochondria borealis | reverse complement strand
AACCAGTCTTAGTTATCGATGAAGCAAATATAGTCTTGGGAAAGGGAGTGGGCGCTGAATCAACATCGGCGGTTCTCGAATCTATCGTCGAACTCACAAAACAAGACAAAAGGCTCACGGTATTCCTTTCGTCCTCTGAACATGCCTACCCATCGACGCTGAAGGACACCGGTCTCAATCTCGCAGATATAGCGGGCAAAATCTTCGTTGGCGAAATTCCACCCAACAAGATGTGGCAGCTGCTGACAAGCGCCACTTACGAGAAGGAAGTTACTCTTGCCGATGGAACTGTGATGAAAGAGGGTGAGAAAATTATCGGAATGGGCCCTAACCTTGCCACGCTCTTCATGTCAGCGTACGGTGGTCATTTCTGGCGGATGATTACGGCTATGGGTTCTTTTGTTTTACAGAAAGACTCATTTCATCTCGAAGGCGGATTGAACAAACTTAGCACGGAGGTTCAGTACTGTTTGAAGTATGGCACACACGGGGGAAAGTACGGCATGTATATTTTGTTGGAGAACATGGCAAGGCAAGGCTATGCAATGCTGGATGATCGTGCGAACTCCAACGCAATGATGGTTTCTCAAAACGACACTGGCGGCGTTGTGGAAAAGGGAAATACAATTGTTGAATTTCCACAAGATGTATGGGACACAACCAATTCCGGGTACGCTCTGGTTCCCACTTCGGAAAGTGCGCGTTTCGTCATCTTAAAAGAACTGTTGATTTGGAAGGCGGAAAGGGAGGAAGAGGAACGATTGAAGGGGGGATGGCGCCGTATTCTTTTCTGGCGTCGCAAGAATGTAAAATAGAGAAGACGATAGTTGATTTATTGCCTACCTATTACCGCTCTCCTTGGTAAAAACAGGAAGTTGAGTGATTTTGATTGAATACGCATTGGCTTTTAAATACGAGGTGCGGTGCACGATAATTTTCCGACCTCATTTTGCGCAAAAATCTGACTTCTGGGACCTTATATGTATCACAGCCCCATTACAACAGTGTTTGCTAACTTGAAACTACGTAGGTCCTGGAACACACGGTGGGGATCGAAAGTCATCAGCAGGGGCTTGTCCACGCCCGCCACGCTCAGGCGTATGCTCTGCTTCTCAGCGCCGGCGCGAACGCTATCCACCGCGTCCAGTAGCACGACCACAAGGTCGCCCGATGTTGGCTTGAGGAGCTTGCCCGTTTCGATTCGGGTAGCGTCGAGCATGTCGTTGACGCAGTGCACGATCTGATCGCAGTTCCGGATCGCCGCGCTGAGAAGCTTCTTCTGACTCTCGTTCACTTCGCCCTCGATACACTGGCATAGTTACTACTTCAACCACTCAACTTTTAGCAGAATGGTGGGACCACAGCTCGTTCGATGTGGCTGGTGAGTATGCCATTATTCCCGCCCATACCAGAGTAGCTGAGTCGCCTATTTGGCAAGATACCCTATTCATTTGTGTAACCTCAGACCACTTGCTCAGACTGGTGGAGCCTTTTGGGGGGCTTCGATGCTCACTATCGGCTCTACAAAGGAGAAAAGGTTACATATGATGATCCATTAACTTTGTCGTGTGCCATTACAGGTTCGGATGTTCTGCTGACCTTGGTTTCTCTTCAGAAAGAGTTAGGTAGGAAATAATCCCGACAGAGCATGTGTCCTCTTTTAGGAGAGCACTGAGCTCGCTGAGAACTATTTACCGACTAAGCGATTTCCTGGTGCAGCTTCTCATTCTCCTCTTGCAACGCCTTAACTTGACCCTTGAGCTGCACATTCTCAGTCTCAGCTGCCTCTGCTCGGCGCTCTGCATCCTGCATTCGCGAGGTGGTCTCGGCTATTGACTTGCTGATGTTGACAGTTTCAATAATGCTGGCTACCTCCGTGCGAAGAGACACATGATCAACCGCAATGAGGAGGCATAGCTGTGGGAAGAGGCTAATCACCAGCGCTTCCATGCTTTGCCCTTGTTTGATGGCCTGACATGTAATTCTTGCGATTTCTACAGTCACATCCTTCAGGTGGGCTTCTCTGTCGTGTTCCTCTGTGTCAAAGGAAGCTAGCGCGTCTTTTAACACCTGAATGGCCAGCGACTCCAGTACTTCACCTTCGGGTAGTAGTTGGCATAGACTAGACATGCATTCCCGAAATAGTTTCAGAGAATCGTCGATGCGTCTTTTTGACCTTACAATGCCGTCGCGGGGTGGCTCAATGCCATAAGCAGAGTGATCCTTTGCAATATGCATTGATTTCAGTGCTCCGGACGATAGAAGGGCTGCGATTTCGTTCTGGCGAGTGGCTGGTGCGTGTACGACCGCCGACTTAACGAGTTCGCACAGATTGCAGGCTTGTGACATGTACGGCGCGTGAGACGCAAGGTGGATTGGAGACAGCATTTGCGAGAGAACTTCGTCCACTCTTTCCCACAACAGCTCAAGCAACGCAGAGGTGGTGAAATTGTCAGATTTTGCAAGGCGCTCGGCACTTGAAAGACCGGCTTCCATGACTGGAATGAACAATTTGTAGCTTCGTTTCCGATTTGGCTCTGCGGGAGTGGGAGAGTCGTGTTTCCAGCTCTCCTTGTCGCTTTCGTCAGCGAAAACCGACAGGAGCATGCAGAGAACTTCTACGGTCGTTTCGTCGGTAATGAGCTCATTCTTAATTTCATCTGAAACAACAGTTGCGGCCTCCCTTGCAAGCATCTCGATTTCAGTCCCCTCGTTGCAGTTTTCTTTTCCGCCGTCTTTCTCCGTCACCCAGAAGAACGCGGGTCCAGCCAGTGACGCAAGATCCTTTACAGCATGATTTGAGCCTTGCGAAGCCATTTGTCGAAGCAGGTCCAGGGCACCCCGCTGTGCCTGCGTCAAGAAACGAGCTTGCTCGCCGACTGCTGTCTTCGCTATGATGGTTACGAGATGCACGAATCTTGCCTCGAAATTGCCACTGTTGACCACCTCTGTTTCATGTGACAAATAACGTTCCGTTGCCGATCTCCGCCTTGCACTGCCATGTTGGGTGGGAGAGAGTTCATCATCTTTACAGCATTCGAACAGCTTGCTAAGCCCTTCGACTAGCCTCTGGAGCACCTGGACAATTACTGTCTCGAGGTAGATAGACCTGTTGGTATCCTCCTTGTCGCCTTCACCTACTTCCAAGTGCATTTGAAACAGCGTTAATTTGTCGAAAGCTGACTCGAAAATCTCTCCTCTGTACAAGCCCACGCTCTCCGAAACTTGTTTCTTGTTTTCTGGCTTACCGGCTTTCGCTTCTCCAACACTTCTAAGCGCACCGTTTACAACTTCCATATTAGTACCAACCCGTGCTGGCGTGATGGCTGCTCGAATTCCTGCATTACAGGAAAGCTGGCAACAAAGGACAATCAGGTCCACCCCGCTCGATCGTAAGTCCAAAGTATCTCGGCCACCAGTTTGTGTAGCGGCATTCAAGGCAAGTTCTAGGATCCGAGACCAAGCTTCCACAAACCATGGCTTACTCCCTTTCATTGAGCTCTTCCCAACTTCAAGTTTCATGTTGCCTGTGGTCTCAAGAAGCTGAGAGAAGCTGTTACGCAAGACACGGCTCAGACCTTGATGAGCCAGCACTTCAGTTGTTGCCCACTGCTTATCGGCCGAATCTCTTGAATGATGGACATTGGTTTTGTACTTCCCTTTCGCGTCATCCTCGTTCGGCTTCTCTTCTGAGTTCCCTCCTCGTGAGAGTACTTGATCGTAAACACCGAATACCGTGTCGCATATGCAACGCTCCCAGTCTTCAACAGTAAAAACTTGGCCCTTCCCAACGATGCATGAGAACAACGTGTTAACAGCACAATTCCGCACCTCGGTTCGACTGTCAGATGACAGAAGCACCAGCTTGCTTAGGGCCCTCTCAATTGACGACGTATCAGCGTCTTGGTCCGCAATTGTCCAGAGCAATCCGATCGCAGTCAAAGACGTGTTCACGTCGTGTCTTGAGCTGCCGAACGATGAGCAGCATTCCATGAGAGCCTTTCTAGGTGCAATCGAGGAATCATCTTCGGGAGGAGGCAGCTCCTCAAGAAAGTCGTCAACAATCAGCTTCAAACATCGGAACCCAAGCATACAGCAGCTCGACCAATCAGATCCAGTTCTGTCGATCTCATAAGAAGCCTCTCCTGATAGTGAGGAAACAGCTTCAATGACCACAGCCCAGACTTTGCCGCATAAAGTGTGCCCTGAACCTTCGAGCAAAGCCCGTAAAGATGTCATACCCGCCTCAGCAACGCCAGCTTGCTTGGTTGATTTGATTGTGTCGCAAAGAGGAGAGAGAAGATCAACTTGTGACATTCGCTCTTGTGGCTCGTCTACATCTCGTTCCGACGTGACCTCCCAAAACTCACTTCTGGAAGGCTCTTCGCTTACTAACTTTGCAGGTCCCACAAAAGCAGCTGGAATCGGCTTGTCGTCAGACAGTTGGGAGGTCACGAGCAAAGACAGTGTGTCCATGGCGTAAGCCCGCGCTTCCTTTGAAGACCCCGCTAGTTCACACAAGTGAGCAGAAATGGTAGCACCACATATCTTGAATCTGAATGTGTTCGAAAGCGATATGTCGGTCATGATAAGCAGAGCGATAGGTAACCCCGCAATTTGGTCGCTTCGCAGCGCCCTCGAAGCAGAGAGTCGTCCAAGAAAATCGCGACGGTAGTCCCCAGCGTAGTTAGCTTTAACCCGCTGAATCTTTGAAGCATTGTGGGAAGGTTCGTGCTCCTTCCCATTCTCAGCACCAAGAATAGCCTTCCCAGCAGTTCCTGCAAAACTCATTAGCTTACCGCCGATAGTTCCATCGTCTTTCCCCGCCCCCTTCCCATCTCTTTTGTCATCGCCGAGCGGCCCTGGGTCTGCTACCGTAGCAAAACCACGTGTATCAGCTGAAGACTTCGAAATCTCCACCAGGGCATCCAGTATTGCAGACAGCGACTCCACGGATAAAATGGTGCTCAATGGTGCAATCCTGGCATATGCTAGCGAGACTAGCATTGCTGCTCGGTATCCTTCGTCAGAAAGTCTCGGGGCGGCAATGTTTAAGGACGACAGTTCTTCAAACGTCCACAGCACCATGTACCACTCATCAAGTATGTTTTCGCGATATCGGTGGACTATTCGGAGCAGACAGATTAGTGCTTCGACGTGGTGGTCTTGAAGCTGGACCGAAGAATCGTGTTTCCCCCATGAAGGCAAGGACAGCTTGCACAACGACGACACTAACGCTTTTCGCTGCAGCGCATTCCCTGATTCGATAATGTGAGCCAGTCGATCATATCCAATCAATGTGCTCAGAGTAATCTCACGTGACCCTGGGAATCTTTTCAGGAAGTGCTGTAAGACTGAAAGGGATGGAGCAAACGAGGTTTCTTCGTCCACATAACGAGACATTTCGAGAATGCAATGGAAGGCCGTCCACAGCACGTCTCCAACATTGCACGAAGTCGATGGCAAGTTCTTTGGACCCTCCGACGTCTTTTGAGATGCCAAGGCTGCAGATTGGATTTCTTCAGCTCTCCGAAAGAGTGTCGGCACGATTGTATCCTGGCCTTTGACACACCGCTTGCCGCATTCTACCAGTTGCAGCATGTGGTCTCGGCAACTCGCACCAATCGTTGCCAGGTCACTCACGGCTTCCGCAAAATGAACCACGGAATGTGGGTTCTTCTCCAGAATGGTATGGAGTGTTTCCAGCGCCAATCCGGCTCTCCACAGAAGTGAATCCGGGATCAGAGTGACAAATGGCTTTGACTTGCCCTTGGCAGGCATAACTTCACCTGTGTAAACGTATCCATCTTCAAAGTCATGATTGTTGCGACAGGCCTCTGTCGCGCGTACAATCCCTTGTACCAATGATTCTAACAGTTGCTCCCTGCACTCATCCGCCTCCTTGATTTGCGAATCTTCATCTTCTTCCTCCTCTGCGCCACTCGTCTCCTCTCCAGTAGTGGTTCCAGTCGCTCCGGTATAGTCATCGTCATCTTCATTGACCGTCAGAATTGCCGACGCAAGAGCGTAGGATCGCCATACAAGTTCAAAGGACTTGATCGTTGTATCCTCCAAGAGCGCCCTGGATACCTGCAACGATTCAATTTCGATTTCGTACAGATTGTCCAGAAACCACTTGGGATTACCCCGTACAATACGACACAGCAGCTCTAAACAGAGTGTTGGCGAGGGTGCACTGGATTTGCAATGTGAAAAAGCACCCCGCAAGGGGGTCGGTTCTTTGCTGGCAAGGATCAACAAGTCTCGCCATGTTTCAACCGAATGCAATTCAGACGATACGAATAAGAGACTCAACACTTGATGAAGCGTTGTCTTTGCCGCCTGTTGTACCACCAAGGCTTGCACGTGACCGAGAATGCAACAGAGTGCCAACGAAGCCGTCCATTGTTCATCAGTAATATCAAGTTCCTTGTTTTCCAGCAACAGAATCAAACATCGCAACAACTCCAACGCTAACTTCTCTGAGGACTCTTTCTTTTGAGATGTACCTTGACCACTACTGCTCGACACATCTGTAGTGGAGGTTGTGGAAAAGGAAAACCACGAACCAGTTTGCGTCGGCACTTTCACAGACAACTTTTTGGACTCGGTCGACAGTGCACTCGCACATACATTGGCCTGAATGGTCCACACACGCACCATGTGTATGCCATCTCCGGGACATATTGCGTTGTTTCGAATCAGAAGTGACATTCCCTTGAGTGAAATATCCAGCAGCTGAGGAGATGCATTGGGATAGTTGGCTGCCAACAAAAAGGGACGTAACAAATCTTGTGACTGAAAGAGAGCTGTTGTCGGATGCTCGCCTCCTGTTTGACTGGCTTTCCGCACGGCTGTTACATAGGCATTCTGAAGAGTGCGGAGTTGAAGAATTGCGCGCTCTGAAGCTTCCTTGACGCCTACAGTGCCAAGATGTAATGAGATTTTAAATAAGACTGGATAACACACCACGACCCTGCGCATTCATTCCCCAAATCACTCACCTGGATGCTTCTTTCGAGCTTCCGCTCCCAGATCTCGAAGATGTTCTTCTACTTGTGCTACAAAGTTCATTGTCGGCTGTTAGAAGTCACGAGGGATCTGTCATCAATGGGTCTTTGTCACATCAACAGAGTTGCCACTGTTATTGCGTCAACGGCATCCATCCTCGGGATAGCTTCAGAACTCCATCCATCAAAAGAGTTTCGGGATAATCAAAACTTGGGGTGCAATGCCAGACGCCTGGCCGTCCGTCCACCCACAGAATGTCTCGGTTGGCGGCAAGTTTTCCAACGCATCGCCAACACCAACACTGCTTGCTTTCTTGTTGGGGGGAGGTTTGTTGGTGTTGTCCCCCATTGCGCAACTTTTTCAAAAGTATGTCCTTATTGTATTTATCTCCGTCTCACAACGAGCAAGACACTCGATCCCTCCCCATCACACTGGGGCGCAAGTCGTTGGGGACTTGGTGGTGGATGGCGTGTCCTTGTTTGGGGGCTACGACTCGCACGCCATGCGGTGACTGCAAACGACTTGGCACTCACGTGGGGGCGCTTTCCCGCTCCATGTTCCAAGTCAATACAGAGGGGGAACTCAGTATTCTGAATGACAACAATAATCTAGTACGAGTCAACGGGATGATGGTTCTAAGGGGAAAGGTTCAGCTATGCGACGGGGATGTTCTTACCATTGGTCGATACTCATCGTCATCGTGGATGACATTTCATGTCAAGTTGAAGCGAGTCGTTACCCCAGAAACAGGTCGTACTCGAGTTTTACCAGTGAAGAAGTCAATCAAGAGACGACGAGAGTCAAGCCAGGGGGCAGCAAGCGAGCGAGTTATTGCAGAAGAAAGGTCGTGGCTCAAAACTCCAGCACGACGAAGGCTCTTGCGAGGAAGAGAAGACGGATTAGCTCAGGAATCGGCGTCACCTCCAACGAGTCGAGAAGATAGATTAGCTCCGGAATCGGCGTCACTTCCAACGAGTCAACGCTCGTTGTTTAGCAGCCTCGATTCGGATGATCTTCCCAAAGTCACGCCGCAACCTCGCTTCCTTAGAAAAAGAAAGTCTCTCAGTAAAGTGTTGCCAGATGAGAGCATGGGGTTGTTGTTGTATGATCAGCCACCAAAGCGGAGGATACACGGGCAATACGCACCGGGGATGAGATCGAAGCCGTGGGTGCCTGAGAATTTGACGCCCATGGATGATTTGAGTGGAGCAGAACTACCACAACGGCAAACAAGCAGTGATGAGTCTCACGACAAGAAGCGCTTGGGGACTCAATCGCGTAGCCCATCGCCTTGCTCGGTGAGAGAATCGCCTTCTTGCTCTCTAAGAGGAGATACTGTGTTAAGTTTGCCGCAATGTCCCTCCTATGACGGTGACGACAGCGATTCCGAAGAAGTCAGGGAACGCTTCGAGGATGGGCAGCAAACGAAAAAGCCGCAACCAGCGGAAAGAATGGCCGACGAGCTAACCACTGAACAGTGGAAGGGGGTGGGAGGGGGAAGAGTGCGCCAGGCGCTTGCTAATCTTGTGGTGGCGCAGCGTTCTAGACGGAAAGATGATGAGTGGCTACCGAATATGCTACAAGATGCAATGGTGGAGATCGAGCAGCTCTAATAAGAGAGCGGATTCGCCAGGCGCTTATTGCTAGTCTTGTGGTTTACTACGAATATATGCTACAGAAAGCAATTGTGGAGATCGAGCAGCTCTAAAAGAGAGCGGCTCTTCCAGATTTGATTCTAAAGGCACAGGTTGTCAATGCATCCAAATCAGTTCTTATAACTCGTGGGAGGGCTCTGATTGATTGACCAAGAACTAATGCACTTGGCTGCTTTTTATAGTATGCCATATATAATGATGCCATATATAATGTCATCACTGCGATCCTAACCTTGCGATCACGGCTCGCCGTGGCAACCTGAAGGCTAACACGACTGGGAAAAATGGCGTTCAACAATATTGTTCCAATGTGTATCACTTTGGAATTGTGTGTCACATGAATGGGCTGGCGTTGAGATGGACACGAGGCCGAGCATAGGCTTGACTACGCCTCTTCTCACATCTTCCATGAGGCCACATGATGTGGCCATCGACGAGCCGACTGTTGACCCTCTAGCTGTCAACCACTTCCGGTGCTCTCGCCGTTGGCGTTCAACGGATTTGAACGCATAATTCCCAACTCAGTTGGCGCAGTTGGCGATTTTCCTTGAAGGGGTTCACGCCAAATGGTGTTGCAAAAGATGACAAAGCGAGCAATCGGTAGATATTATGCCGATTTGCCAGATTGGTACCCAGGACACTTTGATACGCATGATGGAACAAACGGTCACCGAACTCGTCAACACTGTTTACAGCACAATCAAAGCACAAAGTAAACGGCAATGCAGCGGTGGAACTCAGTCCTGGCGATGAGTCAGCAGCTTCTGAATCTGGACATCTAGCCATATAAGGTTGATCCAACACTTATTGTGATTAATTTAGTCTCACTCGAAGCCGCATTGGTTGCGTGCACGTGCCCTGCCTAGGGATACTTTGGCCCCCCCACTAGCTACCACCACACCATTCATGCTTCTCGTTTCTCGAGACGCTCAAGATGTGGATATTGTTTGATTCTTCCAACACGGATGTCTTCCAGGTTTGCCTCGGAGTGTACCTAGTATTGTCTCACGTTACCTCGGCCATAGAAGGTCTAACAAACCGCCGGTGTCAGCGCAAAACGACTAATGGAATGTTCTCGCCAAAGTATACGTACGACTGATTGCGCCACAACCAACGCTTCTCTTCACCTGTAACAACTAGAAGCATGACTAAGGGGCCGCGGATCCCACATCAACGTGAACTCAAGCAAAAGCATCGGTCCAAACTCACTTCGCCGATCGGTTCGTAACTAACCATGACCAAAGGCCGCGGATCCCACACAAAGGTGGACTGATGCAAAAGCCTGGGTCCAAACCAAAGATATCGATGAATGAATGAATGAATGAGATAGTATTCAGATGGTCAAGACGTTGGCAGCGACATAATGACCTGCCCACTCCGATTCATTCGACATATCGACACGTCGCGCGGGCTGGCCAGAGGGAGGCATTGTGGTTGGCGCCTAAACGTGATGATGGTGATGCTATAAGCTACACAGTAATAGGTTCGAGATGATAAGAAACTTTGACACGATTGCCAATGGATAGCACAGGAGCGAGCTAGTAACAGCAAAAGGGTAGCAAGCTGGACCCAATAGAAAATTCCCAACTGAACAGCAGATGCCAAAGGGTGGGGCTACCCACGGGTCTAGCAAGGGAGCCACAATTGACACGATTGGCGTGATGTGCATGTCGATTGACCTACTCGCATTGCCCAAAGCTAATCTGCCGACTTTGCGATGGAGTTTGGTCCTGGATTTTGTGCAACATAGTGCAGTGCGGCCCTACCAAGTCAAACGAGCAGCTAGCTAGCTATACTACGTGATAGCTTTGACACGATTGGTGCGGTTACCAATACGTGCCGCTCGACTCCACTCACTGCAGCCTACTGCATTGCGATTGAGTTTGGTCCTGGATTTTGAACAGCAAAGTGTAATAGTATGACCTACCTATGATTGAATTGACACGATTGGCAGAACTGTAAGCTGAAATTTTTGTTGACTTACCCGCCAACTTATTCAATTCAATGAAGCTAATGTAGTGCCCTCCAGTAGGTCGTTACATGAGTGTTTGCTTTGGCACGATTGCAGAGGCTAGCATAGGAGCGAGCCAGTACAAATATTGAAGGTCTAATACCTTCTGATTGGCAAAATTTTCAATATATCTTTCAGCAACGTCTTCCATACAATTGGAAAGAGTCGCTGTTAGGTGTCAACTCTTGATAGAACATGATGCGACGAAGATTCTTCAAGAATGATGGATCACAAGTTCGCCCTAAGTGATATTTGTCGATGAAATACAAGATCAGTACTCCGAATGAAATGACTCCTGTATAAGACATCCCGCACACAAGCTGCCTAATAGCGACAGTTTGGTGTAGTAGGTCACACTTGTGGTGCCAAGCATTGCTCCCTGACCGTTTGAATCTGATCTCTCGTGCTTACGACCTTCCAGAGTACGATAGGACGATAGCTCGCTACAGGTTAGCACAAAAGTGAGCCGACATTCTGAGACCAGAAATAAAAATTTGGTTTGACGGGGGTGGATTATGTCCATAATACTATGCCAGTGCGAGTTCGGCCGTGACGGTCCGGAATCATATGTAAATATTCATGACGTATACCAGAGCACGACTTGGTCAGTCGGAGTCGAACATTGCACCATCTCTTTCTCCCAAACAAAAAAGGCTGGCTCGGTGAACAAAACACATGAAAAGGAAATCACAAAATACCGGCACAGTCAATCCAATCCCCCCTTTCTTGCAACTTCCACAGGTACGCCAAGCAACTCACGACTCACTGTGTCGCTTTGTTGTTGCACATCTTTGCAACTGTTTGTTGAGAGAGCTGAAAGGTATCTGAACGTCGTGGTATCGAATTTTTGAGTTTCGGTTGAGGTGCGACGACGCAAAAGAGATTCGTCACATGGCGACGTCGCGACTTTCAAGGTCTTTTCTTGCCTTTGTTTGCAGGTTTCGGCAGAAATTCCGTTTTCTTCATAATTTTAGCCAGTGAAAGGGAATCTTGATTGTAGCCGTTACGGGTTTCCCAATGAGCGCAAAACTATTTCCCCCTCATTGTTGCGCTGTACCGCGCGGCCACACCGGACTGGTTTTCAATTTGGTACGACTGGTCTGTTTTGGACAATGATGAGATGCACACCTCTCTTCATGTTTTGAATGTTCCTGGACCTCTGTTTGATCTTAACTCACCCGTTGGCACATGATAGAATTCTTCACAGAAAAGTTAGCGTGGATACTCACGTTGACTTAAACAGACTAACAGGGCAAACTCGCAGGATCACTGAGTGTTCCTCATTGCCTTTCATCTTCGGAGGAGACACGATCATCTACAGCGAGTTGTGTCCTCCCGTCACCACAAATCACTGCTTGCGACTCTTTCCAGCATGCAATATATGCTATATCAATCACAGCCTATCGAAGCAATGAGAAACGAGCACTGTGAGAGGATTTCAGAAGACAGTCCACGCCATCGAGCAGACCCTATCGAAATGTCTACAAAGCATGCGTTCACTCCGGAGAAGAAGGATAGAACCAAATATGAATCGACCCCTGATGGAAACGTCGTCATTGTGGAACCCTCCTTCGATGCCGAAGATCCTGTCTCGGGTGACCGCACGCAAGCATCAAATCCAGCTGACACGCCGGAACACACACCCATCAAGAAGCCCGTCCATCGACGAGATTTGTCGGCTCATTTTTTTGATGCAACACGTTTGAGTGACGACATTCAAGAAAATAAGAGAGATGGCAGGCGGGAGTACCCTGTCCAGCATTCTCGCCCTCAGAAACCACAAGCGTTTTCCGTTCCGCGTTCATCGCCAGCTCGCCCTGCAGACGGCGGAGCAGCAGCCTTCTCTTTGGCGGCCAACCAACCGCCAATATCACCAGCTGTCAATGTGGGAAATAAGCATCGCCGAGGTTACTCTGGTGGGTATTCGAACCCTGCTGTCGCACACCGACGAATCAACTCAATTGGCGATTCGCAGCAAGTTGACCGCTACGGCTACTATCATACGTACTACCCAGGTTCGCACCGACCCTATGCCTCTGCTCATCGGCGTGAGGACTCGGCCGGTTTGGACATTCTCTCAGCTGTCGCTGATGAGTCAAAGGAGCAACTCGAAATGGCAGTTGGCCCGAAACGCAGACCACCAAACATATCGTGGGAGCAGGACCCGAATCCAGCTGCTGAACGACGAATGGACCCTCCGCAACCACCGATCAGCGCATCGACCTACGAGTACCCTCCGCCGCACTACTCTCAACCGCCCTATGGATATTCGGGTCACCCTTCAGGCGCGTACTACCAGCATCAGGATTCGTTCTACCCACCAAACACGCCCCATGGTTATCCACAGAGGGGTGCGACATATCCTGTCCAGTTTGCTCCACTAAAGGACCGCAGAATGCCTCCCAACAAGCCCATGCCGAAGGAGAGACTAGAAACAGACGAGAAACTTTTCTCGAAGAAGGAGGGTGATTGGCGGGGTGGAACAACTACTGGGGTACAAACCTTTGTGACCGCTATTAGCGTTGGCGACGACAAGAAGGAACGCACGCTCATGCCGGCACCCACACAACGGACTATGGGAACCAACACGGAAGGAGAGCAACCGCCGCCAATTCCTTCAAGCGTCGGTCACCACCGCAAGTTGTCATCGTACTCGAGCCTAGGGACACTCATGGGTTCTGGACTCTTTGCCGATCCTGAGCAAACAGGCGGTGTTGCCGGTCACCATCGTTCTACATCCTCTTCGGTCTCGCTGCTGCAAGGTTTGGATGGAGAGAGTGATATGTTCTTCATGCAGAATCTTGCTGCACCACCACCTCAAGGCATTTTCACTCCGTCAACGTACGGCAACTCTCGTCCATCAGAAACCACTTCGCAGCAGCAAGTTTCTGTTGTCAGCAGCAACGAGGGGACTGGCCGCGCGTTGGCACAGGGCGGTACCAGCAAGCGCATTCGTCGCAAGTGCACCGTGGGTAATTGTGACAATCGCGTTGTGCAAGGAGGCTTGTGCATTTCGCATGGAGCGAAGCGTAAGACCTGCAAGCACCAGGGATGCACCAAGAATGTCAAGAAGGCGGGCTTGTGCAGTACTCACGGGCCTGCACGCAAGCGCTGTGAAGCTGGGAACTGTGGCAAGGTGGCTGTTCAAGGCGGACGATGCATTGCTCATGGCGCCAAGAAAAAGCTGTGCTCTATGGACAACTGCACGAAGCAAGCTATCTTGTCGGGCATGTGCAAGAAACACCACGATGCCACGAACGGAATCATGACCGCTCAGACGAAGGCTACGTGTGTTGTCATCGATGCTCCTGCCGAGAAAGCAAGTTCTTCTACTGCAAAGAGACCATCTCACACTCGCGGGTTATCCATCTTCCAAGAAATGAGCGCTGAGTCAGTGCAGACACTGCTGCACGCGGAAGCCGATGCCCCTCACCCGTTGAAGGCTGGTTCTGCGCATCCGTTGAAGAATGATGATTAATCGTTCACGACCGCTATTTGACGCCCGTCATCTGGGTCACGTTATTGCCAAGTTCGACTATGACCGTGTCATGCTATTGTAAAAGGGATTGTAACAATCCCTGAGAAAAGGAAGGCTGTTGTTTCTACTATTAACAAGTATGTTGCTTGTGGATCACTTTATCCCGCTCGACTCTCTAGAACCAAACATCGGTTTTGTGGATCAGGCAAATCCAAAGTAATAGTGTCATACTCTGGGGGAGATGGTTTCTTTATACTAAAACTTTAAAAAGGATTTTTTTGCGTTACTTGTTGCGCCTCTCACTATGCAGCTCGGCTAGAGCCAGACCTTGGTTTTGAAGGTTCGGCGAGGCCAAGAGATGTTGCGCTTTCATTGAAAGCAGCTGAAGCACTCTCGCCGCTGCTGGCTTCCGATAGACTTTTTTCTCCCAAACTGGTCCGAGCTGTTTGCTTTGAAACCATCATTCCGCTCAAGGACAAGGCCAGGTCTCTCAAGCTCAGAGCTTCCTGGAGGGATGCTAGATGTAGCAAATCGTCCACAATAGACGCAAAACACAACATGAGACACGGATCAAAACTCGGCAGGACTGAAACGTGCCACTGAGTCACTCCACATTGATCATCCTTTTCCATGACGCCACAAACAGAACCACCACCCTGCTTGAAAGAATAATGTTTGCGGGAAACAGCAGCAGCAGAGTTGATATTGTTGCTACCACCGCTACTGCTTCGTCGAGTACACGTATACGTGTCTACGAACTCCGTACCATCCCAAATACTCAACGTATACGTTGGAACCATGGGGCTCGAGACTGTCACCTTTGCCCAGTGATAGAGACACCTCCGCGAGGAAGATGTCTTTTTTGCCGGTCGTTGGTTTCCTGGAAGAGTCGGCGCCGCACTGAGTACTTTGTAAGTCAAAGAGGAGCTGCCGCTGACGCTTGGCTCTTTGGAGCACACTGTAAAGACTCGTTTTTCGTCATCACGAAAGATGACCTTCATGCAATTCCTTCTGCTAGAGGGCTTGACGCGAGCGTTGAGACCACTGGGAAAGATCTTCTCTGTTTGTCTTACTCTGTAATCTCCAGGTCTGGACGACCATAACCGCTCCTTCAAATAAAAGGATGCTTCGTCAGGATGACTAAGCTGCTGAATACAGAATCCGGCAGCACTTGATGCGCAGGTTGAAGCAGCTGCATGTACGATTGACAGTGAACCAAATAAATTAATGGCGAACATACTACAAGGTTAGCTCAATGTCTCATACGACGTAGAAGAAGCGGGTATTGAGTTGAGAGCAAGAAACGTACCGTCGGTCGTGATTGTAGCTTCATCACAGAAGGAGGTATCGCTGCGCCCGAGTGTTGAGTTGTCGGTACAGCTCGACCTTCTCCTCCTTCGCTGTGGTGGGAGCCGCAGTGGTGTTTCCTTATCCATCTTCAAGGGAGTGAATCAACCAGTCAAGTAACGGGCATACAGATTCTAACTCTCTAGAGAGGAGGCGATGGGGAGATAGCTGTCTCCCAATGAACGCTAGATCGTGGATGCAATTGGATTGAATTACAAATTACAAGGTGCATATCATCGCAAGAAGACACAAGAAGAGAAAGTGGGACAGCACTTTGCTTCGAAGAGGATTCGGAAAACTCCGAACCAGAAAGGGCTTATTGAACTCCGCATAAATACGCTCTGTTGAGTACCGCGACAAACAAGGAACACCACATTTATAGTTAAATGTTTGCGTACATTTTGTAGATGATAGTTCTTAATCCGTCTTCATGGATGCATCAACTGAAAGCTGATTTTACACTGTTACCAACGCTGTCATAAATGATAGATCGTAAGAAATAAGTGTTGTCAAATCGATATTCGTGTTCGATATGCTGGATCTCAGCCTATAGACAATTTCACATATGATAAAAAGGGTTTCAATAGAAAGTATCATGATAATACTCGCAGAATACCACGAGTACCGTTTAAACGACAGTACCTTTGTTTATATGTTAATTGCAAAACTTCCAGTTGATTAGGTATCTTTTGCTCTCTAAGTATTATGTGCTTTGTCATTCAATACCACAATTTGTGTTCTGGTCCGAACAATGTGACAAAAAGGTTTTCGGTGGCCCAAGATCAACTTTGAACGAATACGACACTGGCGGGACCAGGCTAGGTATCCCGTCTCAGCGATTGGAAGAAGACCGTAGTCTATGCAAGAACTTGGTCTATGCGGAGGACGGAGCCCATTGAAACTTACTCTTATTTCTGGTTTGACATGAGTTTGCCACCCCATATTTTACTCGGTAGTTGTCAACCACATCATAGCTGCTCAGGCTGTTTCCCAGCCTAGGAGTTGGCTTTCCGCATTGGAAGCCAGCTTGCTATAAGGGCGGCTTTTTGGTAGTTGCTGGAACACCCGACGGTTCTGACTTCCGTTGGATTTGTACCATTGCATGCTCCTGGAACGACAGGAGGCCTGCTTCACCATCCTTCCGAGACAACGTCTGGTTCCTCCGTGGAAAGATGTATGCCGGTGGAAGATTCGTGTGGGGGCATCCCACCAGTGTTGTTGAAGTCAAAATCGGAGCAACTACTGGAGGAGTAGAGCCAATCGTAGGAGCTTTTAGTTCCAGATCAGCGGAAGGTGGTGACTGAAGTAGTCTGCCATACCAGCACCATCATGTTACCATAATGTATGAGATAGAGATGGAGGAATGCAGCATATGTATATATGGATAACAGAAGGGTAGATAGAACGTCTCGCTACCAGCACGGCAAGGTCTGTGACTTGGGGATTACAGTATGCTGGGCCGCAATTGGGCTCGCGCTGCTGAAGCACCTGAGAACGCAACGAATAGTATCAGGGCCACTCATAGGTTGAAGAATTTATGAAAGGCCTTTAGCCTACCTTGTACATGTATGGCCCACAGTTGCGAAAGCTGAGATCTCTTGCTAAAAGTACTGTACTTGGGACCGACAGTCTGCTAGCTACACATGCACAGTCAGTCACAAAACCTAACCGTAGACTTTAGTGCCAGTATATCTGCGTACTGTACGTACAATCTCATACACAGTTAATGGCCCTCCAGTCTGGTTGATCCGTTGCAATGCCTCTGTCTCACTGTGTTTGAAAAATCTAGCTCCCGCCAACCAGTCATTTCTCCCAACAAGAATAATTCGGCTTATCATTGCTCAAAAGCACACACTTTGAACAGCATTGTCATCGACGATCAGAGCTATGGAATATATTCTTCATTACCTTGAAGCTCTTGCGCTCATCATTACGATGCCATTCGAAAGCTTCGTCGCTGCCGTCTGCGAGAGACTCAATGCTGCCCACAAGAGAATCGATGCCGCAAGCAAGGAGAAAGATAGGATCAGGAAGGAGAGCAATGCTGTCATGAAGGAGGTCTTCGATGCTCTCATGAAGCAGGTCGATGCTACCAGCAAGGAGGTCGATGCTACCAGCAAGAAGGTTCATGCTACCAGCAAGAAGGTTCATGCTACCAGCAAGAAGGTCCATGCTACCAGCAAGAAGGTCCATGCTACCAGCAAGGAGGTCGATGCTACCAGCAAGAAGGTCGATGCTACCAGCAAGGAGGTCGATGCTGTCATGAAGGAGGTCAATGTTACCATCAAGGAGGTCGACACTGTCTGCGAGGAGAGCAATGCTGTCCGCAAGGAAGTTTATGGTCTCCGCCAGAAGATCGATGCTGTGGTCCAGGAGGCCGACGCTCGCAACAAGATGTGTGAGGCGCTTGCAGCAATGTGTGCGGAAGCGAATGAGGGAAGCATTTCTCGAGAGGAAATGTTCAAGGGGTTCGCAGACCAGTATAAGCGCATTGTGGGGGCGGAGAAGAAAGATACGTTGTTGGAAAAGGAGCTCTTGCTCAAAATCCTCGGAAACCAGGTTGGACAAGAGTTCATCGATCACATGGAGAACGAGGTTGAACCAATGGATGAACAGGTGTTGATTGAAGGGACAAAGACGACGAAGATCAAGACCGGCGAGACTGAGATTCCTGTTTGCGATTGAGCCCCTGACCTGCTGCTCTTGGGAAAGTTGATGATGTGATGCTCTCTCAAACGCATCGGGTTCGGACTGTTTCTAATCACTATAGACTCATAGCACCTCCAGAATTCAGCCAGTACTAGTACTCTTTCTATTCGCGAATTAGAGAGTATATTGTTACTCCTAACACTTGAATGTCGTATGCAGATGTCTATCTGTCATCGGCCTGGAGGATCTGTATGCAATCACATCTAGTACTTCACTAGATTGTTCCACGCGTGGTCAGTCGTGCACATTGAATGAATTGCTTCTCTACAGGTTTCTTTGTCGAGCATATTGCATCAATCAAAACAGGAATACGTACTTGTACATTTACTCTTCTTCGTCCCTTGTATATCGTTTCGGGTGTTTCAAACTTCTTCTTCTACTGCTTGACGATGGCAGATTGCTTGACGCGTAGCGTTTGCGCCGATGCAGTAGTGTCCTGACGCACAATGTAAAGATGGAATCCAATTTAGTCGCCATGCTGTACAGGTCTCCATGTCTCTTGAAGCTTGGCTTGTCCTCAAAGTGAACGTGACTGTATGCCTTGAGGTTGCGGCGGTCGGAGTTACCTTGAGTAGTCCTATAGCATCCCAACAGCGTTTTCTGCCCTTACAGCAACTCTTGGGTGGTGAGTTTGAAACCACAATACTCGTAATGCTCAACCACATCATATGCAGGCTGTGACATGCAACAAGATCCCAGCACACTTCCGCTGGCTTGCGCAACGTGGGAAGCCAGCTTGATATAGCAGGACCATGCGAAATGACCCGAATCCCAACACGTCACAGACGCTTTTCTGTCCCGAAACGGGATTTCTTGCAAGGAATCGAACGCTGGAAACGCGCAAAAAACGTGCCAAAAATCGTCTTCTAAAAATCGTCTTCTAAAAAA
>JAVCKV010131874.1:2746-19099 GCA_032274145.1 Herpochondria borealis | reverse complement strand
GGAATTCTTCTAGGCATACCTGCAACCCCTAACCAATGCATTGGGAAGAAGGTAACATTTACACCAATAAAAAATACCCAAAAGTGAATTTGTGCCAATACTTCTGAATATTCAACACCGGTGATTTTATTAAACCAATAATAAATCCCAGCAAAAATAGAAAATACTGCCCCCATACTTAGTACGTAATGGAAGTGAGCCACTACATAATATGTGTCATGTAAAGCAACATCAACACCAGAATTTGCTAGAACTACTCCAGTAACTCCACCTACTGGTCGAGTAGGCAACAAAGCCTCTCTCGAAGCTCTACGTACGCCTTTAAGCGTATACAGCTTTCATTTACATAAGCCCGGAGCTTCTAACCAAAAGGGAAGAGCTCTAGGCATGCCAATAGTGATATATGAAAAGTGAGATTTTAAAGTTCATAAGAGGAAAATAATAAATATTAAAACAAAAAAAAGTCTGAAAGTTAGAGCAAAAGGCAGACGAAGGTAGATTAGTCGCTTTTGCTTTGAGGTCCGAAAACTTTACGTAATTGCTCGCTATCTGGAATCTCCCTGTTATAAAAGTTTTTTAGGAAGGATCTATTAAGATCTGAGAAATGACCTTTTTCGAACTCTAAATGATGATGGGAACACAGCAAAAGTTGCTTACGGTTCATAGATGATAATAAAGCCGAAAGACCTTGAACTCTGCGTCCATGTTTGTTTAGTACAGAAAACTGACCATTCTCTGATTGGCTTCTATGAAACCTTCTTACATGATGAATTTGAATGTCCGTGTTCAAACACCCATCCACGCAGCACATACTACACATTTTGGCACCAATATGATCACGAAATTTAAATTTTCTTAAGATGGAATCTAAATTAAAGCCACAGTCTTCGGTGACCGAAAATTTAGTGTCGAGGTCAGCAATCTGACGGATACTAGGAAGAGCAAAAGATTTACCAGATGTAAGAGAGACTTTCACATCCTCACCAAATACAGTATAAACCCAGACCAGAGGTTTTTTATGCTTGTGGGAAAGGGTTAGGCAACAACTGCGCCGAAGACCTTCAATAAGACCTTTAACCCTAGATAAATTATCAACAGGACGGTAGTAGTTGATTAAGCCATAGATTATTTGTGAGTAACATTCAATAATCTCACCATCTTTTAAGTTACAAATAGAAATATTAGCGATGGGTTTTTTACGAGTATAATGATAAAAGCCCTTGTCTATAAGTTTATCAATAAGCCCAATCATAGGAGCTTCAATACCCAAACGTCTGACTCTAGATTGATCAAGGAAAGCATTGGTCAGAACGTCAGCTGCTTTAATAGCAGTTTCTTCGGAGATATCCATCCACGCGGGGGAACGGTTTTTACTACGGTCTTCACCGTCTATTTGTTTCCTACGTTGTTTAAAAACGTCGTCTCTTCGTTTTTCAAAGAATGTAAGCCGACTATTCGATAAGATTCCATCCAAGCCTTCAAGGAACTTATTTCTAAGCTCAGAAACCTGCGCATGTAAAGGATCCTTTTCGGAAAAAGCAAGTATACTGATTTGTTTGTGGTAAAATTTAAGGGAAAGAGACAATTCTTTATCAAAAAGTTCTTCAAAATGCTTTTCCCACCTCACCATAGCTGGGTTATCCGCGTGAGCTAGGAGTCTGCCAGCTAGGATATTGGACGAAACTTGAACATTCTTACTATTAAACTTTTTACCACGCTCAGAAAGATTAGCTCGAAAGGCTTTGATAAGATTTTTTTTCAGCTCAAAAACAGCAGCTTTAGCAAGTCTAGCATCCGATTTTTTCAAACGTGCGTGAACCCTACGACGGTATTTAGCAATACTAGCAAATTCTTTCCATTTTACACGATTTTTCTTATGAAATTTGGCAAGATAAATTCTAAAACCAACGAAATTGACGGAACCCTCGTTACGATTCACAATTTTATTTTGCTTAACCTCTAGATGTAGACTACTCTTGATAAAAGTATCTATCTGTTTTTGAATCGTCGAAGTCTGGTTTCTGGAACCAACAATACCTATTAGAAAGTCGTCAGCATACCTTACATATTGCAACGCAGTAGAAGTAAGGGTCTTAAGACTTCTACCCCATTTTTTGTAGTATGCTTTTTTCTTTTCCTTAAGAGCTACTTCCATTGCTGAGACAGAGCCATATTTTTTTACAGTATAAGCGATGCGCTTAGTAGAAAATTCGCTGTTCAGTCTCTTATATTCCTTGCTTGCTTCAGGGTTAAAGTCATTAATTCCTAGAGACATATTTTTTTTTAACTTCATAACGAAAAGGTCTAACTCGTTCATATAAATATTAAATAAAAACGGAGATAATACAGAACCTTGAGGTACACCTGTGTTTTCGAAACAAAGGCTTAGGTCAAAAATACCCGCGTTCATCATTTTTTCGATTTCTTTCCAGAGACGTGGTTCATTAATGTGCGACAAAAATATGTTTTTTAACCGCCTTCTGTTAACGTTATCAAACGCTTTTCGGACGTCGTAATCCAGTAACCAAACAGTATTTTTTTTCCAGTGTTTGATAGCACGCAAGGCTCCATGGATAGAACGACCTGGTCGAAAGCCGTAGCTGGAAGAACAAAATTTAGGTACGTGTTCCCACAATTTTTTAAAATACCCTTTTTTATTTGATTTCCTGTCATTATTAGGGAAACTACCATTGGCTTTTAGTTTACCGTATTCAGCTTTGCCGATTTCAGACCACGTCCAAGAACCCTCAAAGATAGGTTCAATTACATTAAGAATAGCTCTTTCAATTATTTTAACTCTAGGGTTACAAATAGTAAGTGGTCTTGTACCTTCTTTACCGTTTGCTTTACGAATGCGAACCCTTCTTCTATTGGGGTATTTATAATTCCCAGTGAGAAGTTCTTTACTCGTTTCTTCGAACCATGAGCCTTCAATAGAGTTTATTGTTTCGCTATTCGCTCCACAGGTGAGCATACCTGGATTACTTTTAAGTTGAACCCAGGCATTTCGTAAGTTCTTAGACGAAATTAAGTCATTAAAATTAATTAAATCTGATGGACCTCTTTTATGTCGGTTTTTGGCTTTTGTAAAGGCTGGCAAAATAATAACTTTATTCATATTATATAAAGATAATTTACGTGCCTCCCCTGCGTCCTCAAGAACTTTCAAATACTTAGTTTCGTTAAAAGGCGTTATAAAATCAGGGCAATATAGAACGGGAGATTTTTGTTCTATAGTTGCTGAGACTGACTTCGAACCCGAACATACACCAACTTTTTGAGAGGCGCTCGCGTCGGTCCCGGAGCTATGGTACATTCTTACCGAATTACTAATCAAGTTATACCTAAAACCTGTAAGGTGAAACATGCAAAGAGCACGAGCCAAACCTGGGCAGGTCGCTATCGCGGGTTTTAGAGAATTATAATAGGTCTTTCTGGTATTCACCGTCCTTATTGAACCATTCTCAGTGGTCATTCTAGAACCAACTATCATACTAGTAATCCCGATCGATCGTCGTGAGGCGCTTCCATACTCTGGGTACCATAGTATCCCGGAGCATGCCTCTTGACTAAATTTAAACCCATAACCGCGAGCCAAACTCGCACTAAATAAAAATATGAAACCTAATGCAAAAAGAAGTGGGGCTCTTAGTTTTAAAGAACTTCCCCACAAAGTAGCTAGCCAACTAAAAATTTTAATTCCAGTAGGTACTGCAATAATCATGGTCGCCGCCGTAAAATATATTTTGCGTAAACAAGCGCAACAATGTGCCTCGGTTCGCATCTAAAACTGTACGGGATGATCACTCATCATACAGCTCCTCCCTACTAAATAAAACGAAAAAAAGAAAAAAATAAATAAATTGATATTACACCCAAGGTTCGTCTATATCGGTATTAGAAATGATTCCGTTGTGCCAATCTTTGTGGTGTTTGGGGCAAAAAGGAATTTGTTTCCTTTTTAATGCTGACTCCGTGGCAAGCCGACCAAAAAGTTTCTTAGCTATTCCGTGAATGACAACCTTGCCTGTTTTATCTATATTACGAAATAATTTTTGGACATAATGTACCTCTATGTTAGCATTTTCAGTACAATTTTTAACAGAACATCCATTAGCTTATATTGCCGCACGCGGGAAGCTTATCTAAGACTTAGTGAGGTTAGAATAGGGATCTCGTAGGTCTTTGGATAAGAAATCTTTCTTCAAATTGGTTACGGCTACTGAATTGATAAAAGAAACTACTTTACCTTTTCTTCCATCGGCTTTAATTTCTTTACTATACATATCTAAAACTTTTTTAAGAGAACACTTGTGCTTATGCGCTAGAGTGTGCAATAAAGAATAACGGAGATGATAAGTAACGATTTTCTTTATAGTATTTAAATTATCAACGCAACGAAAGTAAGAAAGCAAGCCATGGGCTAAAGTATTGTAGTAAGATATAATAAGCCAAGCTTCTGCAACAAGAAGAGAGTTTTTACATATTGGTTTTTTTTTATTGTTAATAATAGAAGCTTCTTCCAAACGTTTATAGATTTCAGGAGTGTCTGAATTTATTTGAGGTGGGAGACTAGTAAAAACACCTTCTTCATTCCAAGTCTGACGAACGCTTATTGCGTTGTTATTTGTAATATGAGCAGCATAAGCCCTAAATGGCGATTGCTCTGCTTGAAGTAATAGGTCTTCAATGACCAAACGAATATTCTCCACATTATATTTAGCATGATATTTGTTATTTACGGGAAGCTTCAGTTTAGAGACTGCGTTTTTTGAAAGGCTAAAATTATCCATCCAAATAGGTTTCCACGCGGAGCCACAAGCTTTGTTTGCACCCCTAAATAATCGAAACCACTCTACTTCCCAAGCAGGAAGATTGTGTTGAACCTTTAAAATTCCAACAACTCTACTAATGGTTTCGAATTTCGTAATGGGTCTAACCGGAGAATTCTCATTCTTAAAACCTTCGGTGTCTATAGAAAGCTCTTTTTCCCAAAGATTTAAAAAATCTTTAAGAGTTTGATTTTCTTGTATATCTGACACCAATAACAGGCTCTGAATAAATTCTTGGTATATTGCACGATTAGAATTTTTCATGACATCCCCAAAAACCGGCGAACCTTTAATGAGTGAAATAAAGTCTTCTTTTACGGGTTTTCTATCTCTACGGTGACTTTTAGAAGAGTTGCGAAGGAGCTTTAAACATTCATCTTTTAATCTTTTAGTTTGACGGTTTACGAGAGCATCCGCGCGCAACAAAACGCGGGTAAGCTTACGTTTTTTATTCTGTAAAGCACGGCTTTTACGGAAAGGTAAACTCTTAGTAGAAACATTGTGAATGAGCATTCCTAAAAAAGAAATCTTGTTAGAGAAAGAGTCTATAATTTTTGATTTCTCTTCGTTTAAATTCAGTTGTAGAGTTGATTTCAAAAAAAAAAGTACAGATCTAAAGATTTTCAGGACCAAAGTTTTTGGTCCACGAACACCTATGAGAAAATCATCTGCGTACCTCACATATTTAACACGAATGAAACTCTCGTCAATCTTAGTATACCGAAGACCTGCTTTATGCGCGTTCCTCCGTTTTCTACGAGCTAACTGTTTTCTTTTTTGAAAACCAGCTTTTTTTTCCTCGTAAGTGAAAGAAACGGCTTGTTGGTAATCCAAACATCTAGCGGCTTTTGTGCCTTTCTTATAACGATTTATTATCTCCTTATCTATATAAACATCTAAATCATGAAAATATATATTTGCTAAAATGGGAGATAAAATGTTTCCTTGAGAAACACCATGGTATTCTTTCGAAATACTGTTAAGAGAGAGAATATCCGCTTGTAACATTTTTAAAAGGATTTCAAACAGACGTTGGTCTCTAATTTTAACCTTAAGACGAGAAATTAAAATATCGCGATTAAGAGTACCAAAAGCATCTTTGATGTCGATACTTATGAACCAAGGAATAGCGGTCCACTTGTTTTTAATCTGCTGAAGAGCTGTATGACAACTTCTATTCGGACGGAAACCATGAGAGGCATCTGAAAAAATTTTTTCTTTGTTTTCATAGATTTCTTCTAAGACAAGTTGAATAGCCTTTTGAATAATTTTATCTCTTGGGTTCCCCATAGTTAAAGGCCTGAGTTTTAGGCTACCTTTCTTGGGAATATTTATTCTACGACTAGGACTGAATTCATAAGTACCATTTTTTATATGTAATGCAGTGTCTTTGAACCATTTTTGAGAAATACCGTCTAAGGTAACATTGGAATTATTACCTCCTGAAGTTAAATTACCTTCTTTATTTTTAATACGAACATAAGCTAATTTCAAGAACTCGGGATTGGCTAAGAATCGACTAGTAATACGGGTGTAAATACCATCTTTTTCGGGTTTTAATTGTCTCAGAAAATCAACCACATCAGTAGAGCCTTCAATGCCATTATTGGAGGGTCCTAAGGGGATATTCTGGACTGTTGACAGGGACATATCGGCTTTCCCGCTAGGAACTGGTAAAAAACATTCTTTAGAGGAAACGGAAACCACAACCCGATCTTTATCTCTCGAAGCAGAAAGATCCGAGCTGAAACCTCGAATGACGTCCTTAAAGCAGTTGGGCTTTTTCTTCGAGCACGTATTGAAGAAACTACACACTCTCATGGGAGTACTATGCAGTGGCGCGTTAATACTTATAAAAACATAATAACGATGAGATAAGATGCCGCTATCTATATGGCAAACAACGTTAGCTGGTCCGCTAATACGGGTTAGACACGTTAACCTATTGGAGACTTTCACCTGGAGCATTTGGTTACTAGAACAGAAAAACGGTAAAAGGGACAGTGCTTCGAAAAGCGCTCCCTGACACAAAGGGCTAGAATCGTTGCGGTTCTTACTAATCATCTTATTCTCTACTATCCAGGGGCACGCTTCGACTATTCTATGTCTGCCTATGTAATTTTTCGAACTCCAAATTGAAAACCACTGCCCTAGCCTTTCCACGCCCGCTCTCGTATCAATATCTAACCCTACAGTATACATGTGGTGGGCCCAAACAATAAACCCTAGAATTCCTATAGAAAACATAGCGTATACCATTCCTAAATAACCAAAAATAGGCTTTCGAGAAGCACTAACAACTATGTGACTCACAATACCAAATCCAGGTAAAATCAGTACGTATACTTCGGGATGACCAAAAAACCAAAAGAGATGCTGGTAAAGCACTGGGTCACCTCCGCCTGCAGGATCAAAAAAAGTTGTATTAAAATTTCTATCCGTTAGCAACATTGTAATTGCTCCAGCAAGGACCGGCAAAGAAAGTAATAATAAAAATGCTGTGATAAAAATAGCCCAAGCAAATAAAGGTAACCTATGAAATGCAAGATTTTTGGTTCGCATGTTTGTAATCGTACAAATAAAGTTTATCGCTCCTAAAATAGAAGAAGCCCCTGATAAGTGAAGACTGAAAATTGCTAAATCTACAGACCCACCTGAATGAGCTGTAATACTAGAAAGAGGTGGGTAAACTGTCCAACCCGTACCTACGCCAGCTTCACAAAGAATAGATTCGACCAGTAATAGAAGTGATGGTGGTAATAACCAAAAACTAATGTTGTTCATCCGAGGGGTGCATTAGACCAATCCGAAGACCATCCATGCTCAAAACTGTACGAACCCATTGCTGAGGATTACAGCTTCCAGGGAAAACACGACAATAGATAAATAATTTTACCCACTGCCGTGCCTACTGTTATAAAGGTTTCTTTTAGTTGAAATTTCATCTATTTGAGCCTTCGAAAGTATTTTGTGTTTTTTTATAATTGCTTTAATATTATCTCGGAACTCAATAATTTTATCGTAAAGTTCCTTATCCGTAATTTTCTTAATTTCTTTACGCAATGCTTTTTCCTTAACACCAAGATTACGATCAATCGTTTTATGGCATTTAGTATGAACAGATCTTAAAAATAAGTTAAACTTTAATTCGGACATAATAACATTTACCACATTTTTTTCTGCTAATTTGACTAATTCACTATAAACTGGGAGGGTATTTTCACAATTAGTTGGGTATTTATTATCGCCTATAAGTTTGCCCAAAATATTTTCTCTCAGTTGCCATACGGACGGATCATGGTCAAGCTCCTTATTCGAATCATGACTTAATGTTTCAAAACAAACAGGGCAGAGATTATCTTGATGTTCTACAAGTATTTCGTGTAGTTCTTGCTTTTTATAAATGTTGTAGTAGTTTAAAGGATTCAAACTAAGACCAATTCTTTTTTTCCTATTAAAACTTTCAATTTCTTCCTTATCAATATATATGTTTAAGTCAAGGATTTTCTGTGGTGTACGAGTCCAAAATATATTTAAAGACAAATAAGGCTTAACATCGCAGGGTTTTAATTGGATAGCTCTTTTAGAGACAAATCTACCATTACGAATAAATTGAGACTTAATAAAAGCTATTTTTTTAGGTTTAGATCCAAATTTTTGTTTAATGACTTTCCAAAGCTTTCTATACAAATATGGTTCTAGCGTATCTAGTTGAATCCTACACTCTCTACTTATACTGTAGTAATTACAAATACCTCTAATTAATGAATTATTCTTATTAATAATAACATTTAGAGGGTCACTAGCAAGACTGCGAACAAACAATTTACGAGCTTTATCTTTAATCAGTGCCAGTTGTTTAGTTATAATTTTAAAATATGGGTTAGACCTGTGATATGCTGAAATTCTGTGGTTACACATTGAAGTAATGTCATACTGATACTTAGTAAATCGACCGTTATTTAATTTTTTAAGATTCCTTTTATAGTCCGGAAAACAAAACTCAAAGCCTAAATATTCAAAAGAATTCCCTGGACAAAAAACGCTTACATTCCCCGTAGACTTTACTAAATTCAAGCCTCTGGATTTCAAGAACTCAACAAGCTTAACTTCCACTTTTTCAAGAATAATTCTATTGACTAGTCCAAAAATAAAAATATCGTCCGCAAATCTAACGCAGGTAACATTAGTTTCACGTTTAGTAACTAAGTTTCCAATACCAATTTTTTTTTTAGCAAATAATTGTTGTTTAAGATTAAGGTTATAATGAGGATTTTCTAAGCAGACCTTGTAAAGAGCTTGTTCAAGACCATCTAAAACAATGTTACAAATGATGGGACCCATAATAGAGCCTTGAGGAACACCTTTCTCAGGTATAAGATGAACGATTTTTTTAGCGTTTATTGCTTCAGGGCCAATTATAGGAGCTTTAAGCCATGCCTTCAGCAAAAATAAATATTTATCTGCCATAGGTGTTAATTTTAAGATGCTAGAATGAGCTATATTGTCGAAACAACCTACAATATCCACATTTAAATATTTAATATACGGTTTATATTCTTTAATTGTGCGTTTTTTAAAAATTTTAGATGAAAAAACATAATAATATTTATTATACACCCGTTTACTTTTCCTAAGCCCACCGATATTACCTCCTTTTATTTTAAATTTACGGTTATGTGATTTTTTATAGGATTCTTCACTAACTTTTCTTGGAGAAGACCTTTCAATTGGCTGGTTTATTTTAGAATACCTCATTACTGAGTCTGCGATAACAGATATTGCCTGGTGGGCACTACGATGCTCCCTAAAACCAAACGAGTTTGAATCTGCCTGATATTCAGAAATTGGTAAAACAACTAACTGGAAAATTTTTTGTAGTATTCTATCCCGAATGCTTGGTATCCCTAGAGGTCTAGACTTCCCATTACTTTTAGAAATCCACACTCTTCTAACGCTACTTGATTTATAGTTTTTACGAATAGTTTTTAAATTAACTTTTTTAATTAGTTCTAACTGCAAATTTAAGTTAAACTCGTCCGCAAGCGCTTTGGCTGTTTTCAAGTCTTTAACTAAATTATCTAAAATAAATTTAGGTAAATCCTTTTTGACTTTAATACTTTTCGAAGAGTATAAGTATTTAGAGCCCTTAAACCTAGCTTTTTGTATATCATTTAAAAATGCAGATTTCCTCTTAAAGCGTACTAAATCAGTACCTGCAGTACTTCCGCCGGGTGAAGCTTTGATGTAATTTATGGCATACACAGCAATAGAAAAAGATTCCATCAACAAATATTGGAGTCTTACTATATCAGTAGGTAAGTTAATTTGGATAATACGATCCCTTTTTTTCAACTTTTTAAGTTCATTAATTATAATTTTAGTTACGAGCAGGTTATAATCCTTCAAAATTAATTCAATATCACACAAACATTGTCTACTAAATAGATTTTTTAGCAGATTCGGATTATTGTAAAGATTCATTAACGAAGCATCACTACTTCTGATTTTTTCAATCAACCTCTCGATTGACCGATCTTCTACTGTAATTTCCCTAGCACTCTTTCGTTCAAATTGGTTGTAACGATCCTTTAAGTTAGCACGTACACTAAACCCGCGTACAACGCCCTTAAACTTATAAGTACTTCCGCCAGGTATTAACGTATATGATGAAGTAAGACTTTTATTTATTAGACTCAAATTCTTTAGCTGAGATTTTGAAGAAAGAATATCCCGAGAAAATAAGATTTTGGAAGCTGAGGTGTTATCGCACAACTGCCTTCGACTTTTATGCCAACAGCGACTCATATAAAGCCATTTTAAACTTGTTTCTGTACGTAGACTAATAAATTCTTCACACCACCCACTGAGATTAGGGTTAAGTTTGTAATATAACACTTTTGGTGTTTTTATCATATAATTAAAGAAAACCAGGTTTCTCTCGAACGCCATGTCCGGAGCTCCTATCATTAAAGGAACAAACCAATTACCAAACCCGCCAATTAGAATAGGCATCACTACAAAAAAAACCATAATTAAAGCGTGCCCTGTTACAATTACGTTATATAAATGGTGATTGTAGTCTAAAAAATTTGAGTTTGGTTGTGCTAAAGTAAATCTAATATATAATGAAAGAGCTGTACCTGCAACTCCTGAAATAGCACCAAAGATAAGATAAAGAGTTCCGATATCTTTGTGATTGGTCGAAAAAATCCAACGAGAGACAAAAGAGTACAATGAATAAGTTTGTGAGTTAGTTCCCATTATTTGTATTTAAGACTTGTCTATCTAAGATACTTTAACTACTATTTAGAGAGATTTTATTTGTTTTCTTGTCTTTTACCAACTTGCTTTCTTTAGCCCATAAATTTTGTTATGACGTGCAAGTTTCAAAAAAAAAATTCTTGAATAATGTGTTAATTTGCCAAATTTTTTTTTATTTATCGTTGCGATACATCTATTTGAAATTAAAGTTTTTGATGCTTTTTTTGTAATATCATGTAAGTTTTTTGACGAATTAAACCTTACTAAATAAGGTAAATTAAGGTTATTTTGAATTATTGCGAGAACAAATTTTTGTTTTTCTGACTTTTTTATTTGCTTCCTAATTTTTTTATCTTTTTCTAGTAGTTTTTTCATCTATGGGTTCTCCCAAGGAGAAGGAAAATCGAAAGTTCTATATTCTTGACAAAGCTCAATTTCTCCATAAATAACTCGATGCTTCGTGTGATTATACCTTGACTCATAAAAACCGCTTAAAGGAAAGTCTTTTCGTAAAGGATACCCCTCAAACCCGTAATCTGTTAGAATTCTAACTAAATTTGAATGATTTGTAAAAAAAATACCAAACATATCCCAAACTTCACACTCCCACCAGCCTGCACCTAGGAATATACTCTCAATGGAAGGTGCAGGAATTAATTCATTTACAAAACATTTTAATCTAGTTCTTGCGTTAAACCGAACACTAAGTAATTCATAAACAATTTGAAATCGATACATATTGTTAGGATAATCAATTCCTGAGATGCAAGTTAACATTTTGAATTGGTATTTGAAATGATTTTTCATCATGAATAAAGCTTTACCCAACAAGTTTGTTTTCACAACGAAGCAAGGCTCTTTATTAAAAGTTTCAAGTTTAATAAAAGGAAATAATTTTAAGATGTTCATTGATAACTTAGAAAAGTTTTGCTTTTATACTTTTAGTATTCGTTTTTCTAACACCACTTTATTTAAAATTGTAATATCTAAGTCTGAAATTATTTAAATTTTCAAAGTCTTTATTAATTTTTTGATTTTTTTGATTCCAGCTAAAAGTAAGATGGTCTTTATTAAAAAAATTGACACGATTTGATGCTTTGATACAAGTGTTACCGGGCATCGTGCTGCCGTCGGTAAATAGAAAAACTTGTTTTTTATTTTCACGGCTCATTTGATTGACTAATTTTTATCTGTCAATTTCACCGAATACAATATCTTGTGTCCCTATGATTGTCACAACATCAGCAATCATATGCCCTTGCGACATGAAATCTAAAGCTTGTAAATGAGCAAAACCCGGAGCTTTTATTTTACACCTGTAAGGTTTATTTGTATTATTAGAAATCAAGTATACACCAAACTCTCCCTTAGGCGCTTCAGTTCCCATATATGTTTCATTTGCAGGTATACTAACTCCGTTAGTGTAATTTTTAAAATGGTGAATTAAAGCTTCCATAGAGTTTTTTGTGTGTGTACGTGAAGGAGGCGTCACTTTTAGATCGTTATTTTTTATTAAACCATTTGGAATTTTCTCAAGACATTCTTCAATAATTTTGATAGATTGTTTCATTTCCAACAATCTAATTAGATAGCGATCATAACAATCTCCATGATTTCCTACCGCTATCTCGAAGTTTAATTTGTTATAAATTTCGTATGGTTGGCTTTTCCGTAGATCCCACTGAATTCCTGAACCTCTCAGCATTACACCACTAAAACCAAGATCTAATGCATCTTTTGCGGAGACAACACCGATACCTACTAGTCTTTCTTTCCATATTCGATTTTCTGATAACATTTCTTCAATTTCAATAACTTTATTAATAAATAATTTTAGAAAAATATGAATATCCGAAAGTAAACCCTTAGGTAAATCTGTATGAACTCCTCCAGGCCTGTAATAAGCTGCATGCATCCGAGCTCCAGAAACTCTTTCGTAAAACTCCATTAACTTTTCTCGTTCTTCAAAAGCCCATAACATAGGCGTCATCGCACCAACATCCATAGCATGACAACCTATAGCAAGCAAATGATTTAAAATTCGTGTAATTTCTGAGAATATTACTCTGATGTACTTAGCTCTTTCAGGAATGCTGCAATTTAATAATTTTTCCACTGCTAAGCAATAAGAATGCTCTTGTGCTAGCATAGACACGTAATCTAGTCGATCAAAATAAGGTAAAGCTTGTACGTAGTTTTTGTACTCAATTAATTTTTCTGTGCCGCGATGTAATAAGCCTATATGCGGTGTAGCTTTTATAACTGTTTCTCCTGATAATTCTAAAACGAGTCTTAGAACACCATGAGCCGCTGGGTGTTGAGGTCCAAAATTTAAAGTAAAATTTTTTATTTTTTTAAGTAAATCTTTTTTTTTTAAACTCATAGTTATAAAATTTGAATTCTAAACTTAAGCTTAAGTAGACTTGAACTACTGGCCTTACGCTTATCAGGCGTACGCTCTAACCAACTGAGCTATAAGCTTTCTATGCAGACACTAATTAGAATGACTTTCAAGATTAGTCATAATTAAGTAGTGGTACTGGCTTGTTGGTAATGTTAATAAAACGATAGGCATAAATCCATGATTTACACCACAAATTTCGCTACATTGACCAAAAAAAACACCAAACCGTTTTATAAATAAGTTAACTTGATTTAAACGACCAGGGCAAGCGTCAATTTTTAAACCAAAAGATGGTATAGTCCAGCTGTGTAAAACATCTACAGCACTTACTAAAAGACGCATGTGAGTATTTGTAGGTAAAATGACTCTTTTATTCGTTTCTAAGTTTCTAAAAAACCCTTTACAATTCCGTAATTCTTCGTTACTTAACATATAACAAGCATATTTTAGTGTTGTAGTTTGTAGGCATGACCGAAAATCTGAAATTTCATAGCTCCAAAACCATTGATGGCCTAAAATCTTAATTGAAAAATCAGGAATAGATATTTCATCCATGGAATACAACAGGCTAAAAGACGGCGAAGCTAAAGTTAGTAAAGTTAAAGCTGGCAGCGAAGTCCAAACTATTTCTAACTCATTTGAATGGTAAAAGTTTTCAGGCTGGCTGCTGTTAAATTCATCGTAACTGTAGATAGTGTTAAATAACAACCAAGCAGTCAAAAGAACAATCATAACAACAATAAAAAGTAAATGCTTGTTAAATAATAGTATACCTTCCATAATAGAACTTGCAGGGTCTTGTAGCCGTAATTGCCAAAAATCTGGAGCATCGCAAACCAAAAAGAAAGAAGCGTTCCAAATAGGGTTTCTTTTTGAAAAACTATTAAAGTTTTTGAACAAACTAAATAAAAAAGTTGTTTGTGAGTTTTGTTTCATTTAATTAAGTTTTAATCATCACCATTCTAAAGCTTGCAGCTTCCAAATATAAACAAAACCGATACCTAATTCTAACAAAAAATCTATCACTGACCAAAACCCTAAAAGATTTAATTGTGATAAACTAACGCACCACGGTAGTAAAAAAACCACTTCAATATCGAATAAAATAAATAAAATAGCTACTAAACAAAATTTCACGTCAAACTTATTTCGAGTATCTTCGTAAGGCTCAAAACCACATTCGTAAGATGACAATTTTTCTGACTCAGGTTTTTGACTTGTCAGAGTATATGATAAAATAGCAATTACCGAAGCCAGAAGAATTGCTACAGTGAGAAAGATTAAAATTCCTAAATATTCTTCTTTGAATACCGAGTTGTTAAAAGAGAATTGCTCTGTGTAAATTTCAAATAAGCTTGTTACCATGGGGCTCGTAAGACTTTATGAGCCATAAAAATTGAGTTCTCTAAAAAAAGTAGTTTACAAAAACTATTTATCTTCAGGTAACTGTACTTTTTAAATTAGATTTTATTTGAGCATTATAAAAATATTTGTATACACAAGGTTTTAAATTTTTAATGCTGTGTGTCATACGAAATGAGAATTGTCCTAAATCTAATTTTTGAAGTTTTTCGAATAATTCTATACTTACTTGCGATTTCTTTTAGCTGTTTTAGCGTTAGTATGAGTTCGTTGACCTCTAGTTGGAAAGCCTTGTTTTTTTCGAAGACCTCTGTAAGATTTTATACTTATTAATCTCTCTTTATTTAACAAATCAAATCTTTTTAAATCATTAGCTACTACAAAACTTGCAGAATCTACTAATTTTGAAACCCGATAAATCTGGCTGCTTGATAAATTCTTAATTTTCAAATTTAACGAAAACCCTAATTTTTTGCAAATCAAAAAAGACCGACTTTTCCCAATCCCATAAATATAATTTAAACCAAAGTACACAGACTTATGTTCAGGTAGTTGAGCTTCAAATAAATAAATCATGTTTTAAAAATAGATAGATTCAATCAAACAATTTACACTACTATGGATAGAACTAAGAACTATATTTGGTAACAAGCCAAGAAAAACAGTACCTAAAATTAGAGGTAAAAAACAAAAAAACTCTCTCTTGTTTAAGTCTAAAAAATGCTCACAATACTGTACTTTCATATTTCCAAAAGCAATACGGTTTAATAACCACAAAGAGTAAGCTCCGCCAAGAATTACACCAGTTGCTCCTAAAAAAGTCACACTAGTGCTAGATTTGAAAGAACCTGTCAATATAAGAAACTCTCCAATAAAACTACTTGTTCCAGGAAAACTTATATTTGCCATAGTAAAAAATAAAAAAATTGAGACATAAATAGGCATAACAGAAGCTAGTCCGCTGTAATATTTTACTATCCTGGTATGATAGCGATCGTATACGATTCCGATTACCAAAAAAAGAGCACTTGCAACAAAACCATGACTTAGGCTTTGAAAAACAGCTCCCTCAATACCCACGGCGTTAAAGCTAAAAATCCCAAGAATTACTAAGTTCATATGTGCAATAGAAGTGTATGCAATAATTCGTTTAAAATCACTCTGTCGTATTGCTGTGAAAGATGTATAAATAATTCCAATAACAGAAATCGTGTAGACAAAAGGAGTGAAAAAAAAAGATGCGTTCGGAAATAGTGGGATAGAATAGCGAATAAGACCATAAGTCCCCAGCTTTAAAAGAACACCCGCTAGAATAACCGAACCTGCTGTGGGAGCTTCCACGTGTGCTTCGGGCAACCAAAGATGGACAGGAATCATAGGGACTTTACCTGCAAAAGCTAAAAAAAAAGCGAACCATAAAAATTTTTGTTCTAACTCAGAAAAAGAAAATGCTAGTAGCATTTCATAATCAGTGGTTCCTACTTGACAATA